>WOUH02015872.1:0-15529 GCA_009936405.2 Stevia rebaudiana
GAGAATATACCCACTCCAAGCTAGATAATATAACAAGAAAAGAAGAAATGAGGAGGGTTGAACACCAAGATCTTCACACCTTTAAATCTTCAAGAAAACACCACTTTTTTTACACCAAGAACTCCAAATATTAAGCAAGGCTTCAAAG
This sequence comes from Stevia rebaudiana, assembly GCA_009936405.2. Taxonomy (NCBI): domain Eukaryota; kingdom Viridiplantae; phylum Streptophyta; class Magnoliopsida; order Asterales; family Asteraceae; genus Stevia; species Stevia rebaudiana. The sequence goes on from WOUH02015872.1 coordinate 149, forward strand.
AGATCCAAGAAAAAGAGTTTCCATTGTTGTTAGTTAGGATCAAAATGAGGTTTTGAGAGTGTAATATTGAAGAACAATGAAGAAAATCAAAAAGATGGTGGGTGGTGGGTGTTATGACGAATTTCAAGGGAGAGAGGAGAAGGGAGAGAAGGTGAGAAAGTGATGGTGATTGTGAATGATGTGTGGAATGGGTTGGGTTGAGTGAGTGGTTAAGTAGAAAGAAGTCAAGTTGATTGGTATGGTGTATGGTCACCTTTGTCAAAGATCTTTGACATTAAGAGATTTGCTAGTAATGTTTTACATGCTAGTGGAAAGTCTAGTTGGCATGATCTTCAAGTTACTAGCATGTGTTGCATGGATCTTTTAATGTGTCATGGATTGCTACCTTGAATTGTTTAATGTGTTACATAAATGTAACATGTTCATGTGATTGATTCTTTGTGTAATGTATTGTGTTGTTGGTTATTTGATTTCCATAATATCACTTATTGATTTATATGTATTTGATTTATGGATTTGTTTGATTGATAATTGTTGGTTCTTGATTTCGTTTACGGATATCCGACGTCACGTTTTCTATATACGTTTTACTTATATATTTATATACATACATAAGCATTTTGGTATATAATTCAAGTACATGAAATAATACGTATAAAAGTACGTATAAGGGAGTCGGAGTTTGACCTGAAAATTCGCGGATATTACACACCATATGATATTGTCTCAGAGTGTGTAATTAAAAAAGTTCACTAGACTCCTATCCTTCTTATAGAGAAGCTTATGTAGATTATTTCAAGATATTTTGCAAGCAAGGGTTGAGAGCTTCGTAACCATAACGAAGAGGTGGAACGATATCGATGATTACGAATCTGCATACTGAATCAATACAAAAAGTAGCAGCTGTTAAGCTTTTCATATGATATGAAAACAAGTACATTTTGGTTAAGTACGTAAATACGCGTGCACATGACTTATGTAGTTACGCCATTCAGTTAGTTCTTTTTGGGAGTGTGATGAGAATATCGTATTAGATGTTACATTAATATATTCAAATCCTATGCGTATGAGATCTCCATGTTGTTGACGGGGATCTTGTTGCTCACTTTTAACGTCTCACGGCCAATACCTAGTTATAACGATGTTCTAATATGAACCTTGTACGAGTCACAACTTTGTTCCAAACACGCATAACCGAAATTTAATGCTCCGATTTAAAAAGAGTCAGAACTTATGTACCTGCCGCTAAAACAAAACGTTTCAACATAGAGGTTACAACTTAAGATCAAAAAGTACGACATAAATTTTCACTAAAAAATAGAACAGAACTTGTACTAGATAATGTTAACTAATGTTTATTTGTTTGTATTGTATTTTCTTATGTAAAAGCGTTTCATCATACGCATGGGATTAGCAAAGTCAATAATTTGGTTGAAAACTAGGTGAATAAAGCCATGCTTTAGGTAAAGAAAATAATTACCTCTCAATAATATCCAAGATACAATATTTAATAAAAGTACTACTTATTGAATTTCCTATTTTATAGCTACGATACGTGTGTAGAATTATTTGTGGCGTTTACATTTTGTTTTTTTTATTGGATATTTCCAATCAAACATATATTTAAATACTCACTTATTTATCTTTTCACCTTTTGTAATGAAAAAATGATGAAAGTGATATAAAAGCACATAATATGATCCAAAACACTTGAAATACCATCCGATGCTCATGTAGTCATGTAAACCCCACACCTAATATCTCTCTCAATACACACACTCACACACACACACACACACACATATATATATATATATATATATAATACACATAATATCTTGGTTTTTGCTATGCTATTTGGGGAAGATTCAGTCTCCAATATATTTTGTATGAACTATGGCCCATGGAATTGATCCTCCTCAACAAAGGTACAACTCAACCCAATCTTTACTCTCATACACATAAACAAACATATAGATACATGTTTCTGTATCTGATTTGAGTTGTACCCTGCTCATGCACATAAATTATCATGTCAAGATTCTTTTCAAGATCATTTATCATATGGGCCATCATCATCCAATCACTTTCATCATCCAAGATTCTATCTTCTTCATCATCATCATGGTGTCACCACCATCATATTCATCAACACACCAATCGAAAATTCGAACAAAAAACAACCGTTTTTTGGGAATTTGAAGAGGAATCCAAAACATGGGTTCAAGTTAAATTACCTTATGATCTTGTATCATGTGTTAACAATAATTGTACGAAAGTGGGTTTGATAGAACCGGTTAATGATGACCAAACACGAATTGACCCGGGTCAAGAACAAGATTTAATCAAGATTGAAGGTCAAAGAAACAAGAAAGTCAAAACAGATCGGGGTTTGGGATCAAGAAACAGAATTTCAGTGACGAAAATGTCGGATGATTCTATTTGGGTTACTGGAATTAGTGGTTCGATTTATGAAAGATTTTGGAATGGAATTCAGTGGGTAATTGCACCTCATGAATTACCATTGCAAGCAGGTTCTGCAATTTCTGTGTTTTTAGTCAAACATGTAGTTCTTGCTTTATCGGAGGCTGGAATCTTATATCAGGTAAATTAAATAAATCTTAAATCTTTTTTCTTTCAATTGATCAAAGATTACTATTTACTGTTAAATTCTAATTCGTTTCCTTATGATGTGTTAAATTTCGACTCGTTTGCTCCCAAAAAATGATGAGAGTTCAATTATTTGCAAATGTAAGGTTAAGTGACTTTGATGAGAAAAATTTGTTGTTCAAAAAATAAATAAATAAATAAATAAATAAAATCTGGTTTTTTTCATCTCAAAATTGTTTTAAAGTTAATTTGCAATGTATATAACCTTGCGATAGTTTAATTTATAAATTTATATTAGTATTGTTATTAAATTATAGGCAATGCCTTAGCTAGTTAAAAAAAATTAATTATCCAAACAAAAGTTGTTTTATGTTGACCCAACCAATATTTTTTTTCCTGGACGACAAATTTTTTCTACTCTTATCGCTAAATTACATCAAATTCCATCTACAACGGGCATATGATGGTAAAATAGTGTACTTCACGACCAAAAGGTTATGGATCCAAATCTTATGAGTATAAGTTGTGATCTATTTATCTTAGACAATCTTGATAAAAAAGAAGGTTACCCAACCTTAACATATTGGTTCCAACTTGCATAAAAATGAATAAACATTTTGGTAATCAAATTTGTTATTTATTTTGCAGATGCAACTAAACGAGAACGTACAACCGATTTGGGTCGAGTTTGCACCAAATCTAGATTCTACTACGGTGATCCAAATCAAATCAGGAGTTATATCACATGATAGAGAGTAAGTAACACGAGTGATCATTTCAACCCCACTTAAATGAGAAGATTTTAGTTTTGTTTGAACTCAACAATTTTAGTTTTGTTTCAACTATATTTAATATTAAAACAAGTCAAGGTTGTTGAAAATCATATGATTCGTTATTCAAACGTCTTTCAATGTCCTTGTTTCGATTTCTTTAGTAATGCTAAGTCATTTTTTTTTAAAACAGGAAGATCTACTTCTGCACAAAAAACGGGTTGCTATTAGAGCTCACGGAGATCAACACACCAAGGTTATCTTTCTTGTTTATTATTATTACTAAGTTTTAGTAAATAAAAAAGGTGTATTACACGAGTTAAATAAACAGTAATAGTGAAATAAGAAAACCGAGTCTGAAATAAAAAAATTTATTAAATATTACATTTGAGGTAAATAAAGAGTAAAGTGTCATTTTAATACCTGATTTATTTAATATTTGTCACTTTTATTTGTAAGTAACTTTCTTTTTGCTATTTTGGTCACTGATTTGTAATTTGTTGCTAATTTCGTCCTTCCAGCACAACATATGTGGCAAATATGAAATATAATCAGATACTATATGTCACCAAATTACAAAACCATAGACCAAAACATTGAGAAAATTTACTTACGAATTAAAGTGACAAATATAAAATATAACTAAAAACCAAAATGACATTTTACTCAAAATAAATAATGAGCGATGAAATAATTTGGTTGACAGACTTATGAAATGTGACGCATATTTTTATTTTTAATTATTCATAACAATATGAGCAGATGGTTCAACCATGGCAAGCCTCCGGGTGCAGATGTTGCAGCCATAATTGATGCTGCTGAAACTAGACCACAAGTCATATTCACCATAAGGTCATCTTCTTGTACCTCTGTTTTAACCATAACCGGTGCACCACGGCTCGTTGGTCACTGGTTTCATGACTTGAGCCATTGAACCCATGATGGTCTTTATTACCAAATTGCAGCTCAACCGGTGATCTATACGAGTTTGATCCGTCTTCAAAACCATCGTGGAAGAAACACATTTGGAGCCAAGAATCAACACAACACGACATTGTTTTAACACCATCAACTAGCGGCACCACTCACCGAAGAACCGGACCTTATTCGGACTCGATCTTTCTATTAACAAAAGTATTTACTAATTGATCATAGAAATTTGATCAAGATCACAATTTTATTATTGAAATTCTGTAATTTACCGAATTTCAGGGTGGGAATTTGGTTGAAAGAAGATTGAATCGGAGGAAATGGAAATGGGTAGTTCATGGAAGCCCGAAAGATCAACAATTTACATCGATGACACTCGTGACAAACGATGAAACATACACAAGTTCGTTCTCTTTGTTTTTAACGACGGTTTCAGGATCGGTAATCGAATATAACATTTCTAAACAAGAAGGTATATTTACACCTTATTTATTATTAAATCATTTGTGAATTGTGTTTATAAATGTGGGTTTAAGATAATTCGTAACTAGAGTGTCAATTGTGCCGGGTTGACGAGTTAAATCGTACAATAAAGGATAGGCGAACAGTGCCGAACAAGACTCGTTTATTTAATGATGTCAAAGATATTGACGCTAACCCCGATAAGTTTACAATTTGAGTATTTGAACTTGACTCGTTTAATCTATTTGTACAAAATGAGTGAAAACAAGTTGACGTTTAGTAATCAAGTTGTAGAGGTGTTAAACAACTTAAGAATTGTTTGGTAACTTTTTAATGATTTCTTAAAGAGACTAAATCTGAATATGTAGAAGACATTGATACTTTGGTTACACTTCTTAATGGTTAAATTCAACCTTTAAATATGTAAGTTTTAAAAACATGCTAATTGATTCAGAACATATCTCTTAATCTTTCACGTAATGATTCAACACAAATCACCAAACAACCCTTAGTGAGTACACAAATTACCAAAAAAACACGTAGTGAGTTGTAATAAATTAGCTAAACTGATTATGTATGGGGTGAATCCTTAAACCCAAACATGACCCGTATATTTATTTGTGAGCCAAACACATAGCTGTTTGGCAACTTATGTATGGTAAATGTTGAACCAGTAAGAGACCTGAATTATTAAGTGCTGAACTAGTAAGAGATCTGAACTATTAGAAGCCAATATAATGCTTAACCGTTCGATTGCACATGACTGACCAATTCAGGTTAAAGGTCTTGACATTCAGACTCAGTATAATAGTTAACCATTAAGAGTGCTATTAAAAACTAAAGAAACAGTGCGTTAATCACATCCTAAATGGGTCAAAAACTAATTAATTTGTTAAGTGTTAAACAACTCATAACATTTTCGTGTTTGTTCGTAAAAAGACAGGCAAAAAAACTTGGCTGAATCATGTGCATCCTCCACACGCTAAAGTGGCGAAATCCGTCGCCGGACTACAAATTCAAACCGGCAGACTCATATTCCCGTTAGACGACGGCAGGCTCGGAGAGCTGCACCAATCAAAGACCGGCGGAGACGGTGTCGGTCCTAACCCACCGGTGAATCGACGGCGAGCATCTACAAACTACAAATGGTCCATAATCGACGCACCGGAAAGCGAGGGATGGAACGCAGAATACTGTACGGAGCATCATGGCCCGTTGAATTGCATCACCGGAATAAAAGACGAAATCAACGACGGTGAAATCAACAGATCTGGATTGAGAAGACGATCGGGAAACAATGCACAAGAGAATAACAATATTAATTATTATCTCGTATCTCCAGGGACTAAGTCGAAAGAAGAGTCGGATTTTGATCGGGAAAGCTCAGTTGGTGCGAATTTCCGGTTACGAGTTCTGAATGAGGGTCGATCGTTCATTCTTGTGACCGGTGATGGGATTACTTACGAGTATTTGAACGTTGAAAACGCGTGGTTTTGGTTGAAGCATGAACATCCGATGGCGATGAAAGGTGCAATTGGAAGTTATAATGGGAGTTTGTTTTTGGTGAATGATAATAAAGATTTGATCGTCGGAGAAAGAGTCGGCAACGAGCTGACGTGGATAAACTGTTCGGCGATGAAGAAAGGAAAGCCGGTGATCGGAGGTCCGCCGTGGGATGTGGCTCCGTCGAAATCGCCGAAAGTTACACCGGAAGACTCGCTTTTTTTCGTCGGAAAAACTGGAGGTTTGCTACAATTAACGGTAAGTCTGCAACTAAGAACGTTGACTTTAAATCAACTCTCTTTGGGTTGTGACGGGGTCAAATTGTTAAAATTAGTAGCGTATATTGTTTTGGTAATAAATGAAATCAAACATGACCCAAATAAAAACCGGACCCTACTGGCACGTCAGACCAGTCAGACCAGGAACCGGTCACCCAACCGGTTCAGTTTTGTGTTTAAAACTGTTCGATTGGTCAAATCGGTTGAACCGATTGTCAGACCAGTCGGACTGGGTAACCGCCCGTTGTACCAATGTTCGAACCGGTTTTATATATCTTTTTTAATTTTTTGGTATTTTTTCATTACTAATCATTGAAATAATTATAAAAAAATCCGGCTTTTAGATCCGGTTCAACCGGTGGACCAGTGAATTGTCTGGTTTGTTGTCCGGTCCGGGTTTTAAAACATTGTTTAAGATCGTGTAACCCAATTGACACACGTTGACATGAAAAGAAAAAAAACGGTTAACCAAACCGGCACCGGTTTGGAACCTGTTCGTTCGGCGGGTTTGAGTGGTTTGGATTAACTGGCAGTTCGTAATCGGTTAGAGTTTTAGGGGACGAACCGGTTTGAAACAGGTTAAAGCAAAACCGATTTGGATTTGAAACCGGTTTGGAACCGGTTAACCGGTCTAGTAATAAAAATTAAAATTATTATACCGGTTCAGTTCCATTGGTTTGGGTACATAGGTTCATCAAACCGGTTCGGTTTCATTGAAAACCGGTTTTGGGTTATAAAAAAAACGGTTTAGTTTTTGAAAAAACGGTTTATGGGCAGTTAACCGTTTTGTACACTCTAAACACACGTATCAAATATTATAATGACCCGTCATCATTTCTTTTAGTGGTTTGAGCATGACAAGAAAGAGAAATGTAAGAGCATAGCCCCTATTTTATTAATTTAAAAAAATATAATGTATTATTTAATAAATAGGTTTAATCGTCTCTTAAACATATCTGGAGTTAGTCTTAAAAGATAATTGTTGTGACATGTTTCAACATGCAACACTTTGACACGTTACATAACCCATCCATCTTTAGATAAAATTATAAAAATTCACAAAAAAACTAAGCAATCGTCAATGCTAATTTCAGGTTGCATTAAAGAAGTTAAAGTGGAAAGATTGTCGAAACCCATCAAACACAAAGATTGCAAGCATTGTAGACCAAGAAACCTTCAGAGAAAACATAGTTTTCGTCATCGGAACCGACGGTCATTTGTACCAATACAATAAAGTAACCGGTCTATGGCACGGTCACCACCAGTCGCAACACATGGTCCTATCGAGACAACCCGGAACCGCTTTGAGGGGTTCACAACAATCATTATCCGGATCACTTTTCATGATATCCGAAGACGGTAGACTCATTGAATATTATTGGAACCCAACGGATGGTTGGGGTTGGGTGGAACATGGTTCACCATCTTCGGGTGTGACCTTAGTTGGCTCGACCGGACCATGTCTAGCGGGGAACCAATTGTTTTTAATTGGTTCGAACGGGAACGTGTATTTAAGGTTTTGGGATCAAACGATTTGGAAATGGAGTGATTTTGGGTTTCCGTCTTCGAAAAACATTGTTGGAGAAAACCGCGAGGAGGAAGAAGTTTGTATCGATAAAGACATTCGGGTTAAGGCTTGTAAGGAATACCAAAAAGGATCCGAACATTGTGATCCAAAGGTTTGGTTTAACCTATCTAAGAATGCTATAATTATTTTTATTTTACCCGATCGAGATTAAAAATAACAAACACAAACAGACTATTTATAAGTAAACAGGACAGAAACTGTTGCATTTATTTGTTCTTAATGACTAATGTCATGATGGATGTACTTAGGTGGCACCTACTCGACCAATTCCGTTCGCAGAAAATTCAGTGATATTTGAGCTACGAGATGGAAGGGTAAAATCGTAATTTTATATGTACCATTTGTTTCATCTTTATGAACAAAAGTTGAACATATATTAACACATGATCGGTTTTTGTTTTGTGTTGAGTTGCAGTTGGCAGAAATGCAAAGAACAGAGGATCTACAATGGGTATGGTGGCGGACAATAGGAACCCCGACAACTCGTTGCAAACTCATCTATTGGACGGCTGCAGCGTCATGAAAATAGTCGACGGATCAATAGTATCAACCATGTTGTATATATAGCTAGCTATATGTAGTCATATAATAGTAGAAAAAACATAGAAAACTGAGTTGCAACAGAATACAATAAAGCTTGCAAGCATAACTAACTTTAGATGTTGTGTAAATGCATGATTCCATTGTAAAAAAAATGCTTCTATTGTTAAAAGATGCCATAAAGATTCTTTACAGATCAATAGTGACTTTAAGAGAATCAAAGTAATCTGAAGGCGCAAGCTACTTAAAAAGCGAGATTTTTTTTATAAGAAAAACGTATATTATAAAAATACTCGGCAAGGAGTTTTTATACGTGTTTTAAGCTTCTTTTATGTCTAGTTTAGGTTGTTTTAGATTGAATTTAGGCTTTTCTTAAAGTTATTGTATATGTTTTAGACATTTCAAAACCTATTTAATATTACTATAACCTAAATTTGGCCTATATGTTTTAGACATTTCAAAACCTAATTAATATTACTATAACCTAAATTTGGCCGAAATTTTAACCGGAAAGTGCAAAAGGCAACCATAATCAGGCCGGAAAACCTGAATTTTGTCATAATTACGCCTCTGGGACCTTGAGACGCATTTGGTGCGCCTAGACGCGCGCATCAAGCGTTTTTTACAACAAGGGTGGAGTTCATGACAAAATTCATAAGCCCCACTAATACTTGTAAATGCAGCTTGTGCTAAACACGTAGTCTAATAAGGTTAAAAACTGGAAAACCACTGGAAACTAAATTTAAACTTTAACTAATTTAAAAACAAATGCGCACCACATACATCTAATTTATCATAATCAAATGCAAACAAGAAGGATATAGCAAAAACATAGTTAGAGCAAGATACAAAATGCTTCAATTACAATAATACTAACTTCTAAGTTTATAAAAAAACTTCCTTGAGAAGTAAAATTTTCAAGGATAAAAGCAAGGAAACATACGATAATAAAAAACCTTCTTCGGTACAAATTACACGCATAAACGAAACCGCGTCAAGATGCTTTAAAATCATGATAAATTAGAATCTCCTTCGTGGACTTCTTGATCGATGCCCATGTGGCGATCTACATATTAATGCAACAAAAAACCTCGTTATCTAGTATTAATGACATTAAATGTTGAAAAGAAGCGTTTAATAATTGAATGTGAGAAATTACACACCTCCTTCTGTTATTTCTTCTTTTGAAAGGACCTCTACTGAAAGCCCAATCCACATTGACAGGTTGAGTAAGAAGTTCACCTCCATCCATTGATGCTATTGCTTTCTCTGCTTCTTCGTAATTTTCATATTCAATCAATGCATAGCCCTAAAATCCAAAAAAAAAAATTTAAAAATATAAGAAAAAACTTTGAGTGACTTAATTATAACAGTTGACAAACTTGATTACATTTGTGTGACATTTTCTCAAATATAAACTAAAGATTAATCTTGAACAAGAAAAAGTTTTCACATTTGATTACAGAGATGGTCCCTGTGATTTGAGGAAAATAAACGGTTTGGATTTTATGTTTTCAGCTTTAACGAGTTTCGGTATAAAACCCGACTTTCAATAACTTTTATGTTAAAGTGGGGTCAGATGACCAAAAAGAGCTTTACAATAGTCAAAATCAAATGATAAAAAGTCATTTCATTAGAATTTAACCGAAAATTAAAAGAAGTTCGTCTTAATACTCAAACTTATTACAAAACTAAAAAAATAAAACTCAAACTTGCCACTTTAAACACTTAGTATCCAAATTTTTACTTTCCACAAACTCATGTTTTGGCCCGTTACGTTTTACTCTGGATTTAGTCTATATATATACCTGACCGTGTACTTGTAATTCGTTGAGTACCTAAATAATAATATCCTAGTTACCATGTGGATGTAGGTCAGTTTAAATCAAACCACGCTAAACCCTGTGTTGTTTACTGCTTTCGTGTGTGTTTGTGTGTGCGTGTGATAACCCTAACATATTTTACCTTGACAAAACCAGTACGGCGATCGAGGTTTAGATGCAAATTCTTGATCTCGCCAAACTCTCCAAACGCATTTTGCAAGTCATCTTCTTGTGCTTCTTCATGCACTCCGGTAATGAGAATAATCCAACCTTCAATTGCTACATAATATCATGTTTAGAAGATTCAGTAAAGCTAAACAATTTCAATCGCTACATAATTCAAAGGCTTGGTTTTTCTGCATCATTCAAGACCATGTATATCTCAAACCACAAAAAAACAAATTGCAATATGATATTCAGATCCTTTGCAAAACAAATAAATGAAATAAAATTAGGTGCTCAAGAGTAGTCATACAAGCAATCCCTTTATCTAAGAATATACCCAAATAAACAAACATAAAAAAAGCTGCTTACTTCACATACAATACAAGTAATTAAAACCCAAACATAGTTAAGCAATCTCAATTCTCACTGTCACTAGATTTTTCAGATCAACAAAATTAAAGAACTTTTGATGCCAGATGAAAGAATATGAATTCATTATTCAAACAAGATATAATTTCTACTAACAATTTTTTGAAATTCTACAACTCAACAATTCTTCGACCATAAGTACCACATACAGCTTTCTACTAACCCACTCCCACCATTGCAGCCAAACCCTAAAAAACTAAAACCTATCTACAAATCTTTCAAATATCACCATGAGACCAAATAGCTATATTCAAGATAACATAATCAATTAGTTTTCTGAGCAAAATACTAAATCTAGCAGATAACTAAAAAATCAGAACTCGTTAGAAACCCTAAAAAACTACACAAAAATCACAAATTCAAGTTAAAACCCTAAACGTGCAACGTGAATTATCATATGGATATTCCATACAGAGTATAGGAGAGTAGATGCATAAAGTATGTAACTAACATCGTTCAGGACCAGGTCCACCATCGGAATCGAGTGAATCGAAACGACCGGACATACGATTGTTGCGTCCGGCGTCAGTTTCTTCACGGAAACCACGGCCTTTGGTTTTCTTAGGAGCTGAAACGGCGGCAGATCCACCGGTGATGGCGGATTTGAGTTTAGGGATATGAGCGGCGGCGGCGGTCGGAGAAGAAGCATCGACGTCGACGGCGGCGTCTTCGTCCATGAGATCATCATCATCGGGCTCAAAGTCAAGCGCATCTACGTCGGCAGCGTTCGCCATTATGTTAAATTCACCAGATTTCGATCGCTAAATGCAGGTTTGGAAGAGATAGTGAGAGACCGTCAGTTCTTCTGATTATTTCGTCGAGATGATGGGTTTGAGGGATATATGGTCACACAAACTACCAATCATGTTTTGGTTTTGGTCTAGTGTTAAGATTTGGTCTAGTGGTTAAGAGAAATAAGAGAAGAAAAGCTTATTTCAGAGGTCTTGGGTTATGGAGAATTAATAATAACATGATGATACTAAAATAGTAGCTATTAACCGTTCAAAAAAAATTTATATATCTAAAAATTTGTTTACCGACTTTTAATTATTTTCAATCGCCTCACTTTAAAATAAATAAATAAATCAAAACTAACAAATAATTTTCAGTGTAACCAATAAGAAATAATAATCACAAAAAATATTCAAGTAATTAACTTTAAGATCTACTTAAAAGTAAAAACTGAATAAGGTGAAACTAATGGTGTATGTCCAATCAAAACTATTTTAATTTGGGTATAAACCTCTAATGTTGTTAAGGAGAGCACCATGAGACCTACTTAGAATAGCATAATAAAACATGCAATACAATCATACTCATAAATGAGAATGATAAAAAAGCTAAAAAAAAACCTCTAACTCAAAACTTTACAAACACACAAACACTAACAAATTGTTATAAACATATAAAAATAAAAAGCTATCAATACATGAGGCATGATTGCAACATAACTAGTATCATGTATAAAATAACATGATAAACTATAAGTTGAATAATACTTTAATAAACTCAATAGTATTGAAGTTTTTGAATGTTAACAGCCAAAAATTTTGTTGTTTTGTTTTGTTCACATAAAGTCACGCGAATTTCGTTGAATATTACTATTATGTATAATATTTTTATAGAAATTTCGTAAAGCTCAAATTAAATAAATAAAATGGATATTATTATTTGTTACAAGTTGCGGATATTGTTTTCAAATTAAGCTAAAATAAATATAAAAAAAGACGTGTCAATAATAAAAATACAGCACGCATACAACAACATAAAAATACATACATGCTCACATTCTGAAATTACCCATGGTTACTTCATTATAAAGTGTTTGTAAATTAAAATGTACATTATACAATGTACATTAAAAATATTAATAAATATAATCAAGTTTCATAATTAGTCGATTATGATTAAAATAAGAACTAACATATATTTTACCTCTCTCGCTTGGTTATAATATTTTTTAGCACATATGAGAAAAATGAGAATCATACAAGACAGGAAACTCTAATACGCATTCGGTGACCAAAAGAAAGTTAGTTTAAAAAAAACACTTTAAAAGCTTAATTATGTAAAGTAATATTTTGTTTCATGTGACATGAACAAAACGAGCGAGCGATTACCCCTAACTGGCTAAATCCGATTACCAAATCAAACCCATCTCAAACTCACCACATATAACCGCGGACGATATCAACCGAAACGCCAAATCTCGTCAATGCCGACCGATCAAGCCGAGCTAAACTCCGATCAGGTATTCACGTCTATGTATTCCACCAAGATACAATCACATTATTGTAATATCGTCAATTACTCGTAAAATTAGGTATTTAGACTATAGTAACCATTAATCATCGATCGTCTATTCGAAGTGGTTTCGTGATTCAGATCCTCGCTGAATTTTGAGTCTAACGAGATTGCAATAGTTTTATACAACTCGTGGAACCGTGATTGAGTTATTGGATCGTGAACTTTTCTTCGTTTGCTTGATTAGCCGTTCTTCGAGATCAGTACGGTGTAAATTTAATTCTGCAAATCTATTGTTAGATCAGTAAGCTGTTTATTGATCATTCTGATGTGAATTTGTACTTTTGAAACTTTTTATAACCTAATTTTACAAACAGCTAGATTTGAATGCAATATGGATGGAAATTATACTTAAAGTACCATTCAAACCTACCAGGATTTAGTACAATTACTCGTTTCAGATTCATATTCATATTCTGATGCATGGTTTTTGATTAATGTAGTCCCTTTTTGATAATGTAGTTCCATTTTACGAACTACAACAATATGATTTTATGTTTATTTGATAATTTTGTCATGTCTAGAAGCATATAAATCACTCATTACTTATTGATTACTATTATTATTATCATGATTTATGTTAAGGTTTTGAGGAGAGACATTCCATGGGAGACCTACATGAACACTAAGCTGATCACAGGAACATCTCTTCAGCTATTAAGGCGATATGACAAAAAGACTGAAAATGAACGGGCACCATTGCTTGAGAATGTAAGCTACATTTTATAATTTTCATTTCACGTGTGCAAATTTTATAAACAGAAAAATGGTATTATGTCGCCACTCATCTGTCTCAACATTTGTTTTTTATGTTAAAAACTGTCTTTTATAAATATTTTCTGGTTTAACTATATTGTTTACTTGTACTTTTTTAGTGGTGAACTAATTTCAATTTTGATATATCATGACATTTATCACAGGATGGTCCATCATATATTCGTGTATTCATCAGCATCTTGTGTGACATACATAAAGAGGACACTGTTGAATACGTGTTGGCTTTAATTGATGAGATGCTTACAGGTAACCATCTAAATTAATCACACTTTCTGTTTAGTTTTCTATCGGTGCCATGTCAGCATTTCAAATCTTGTTAAAGATGTAATCTTGACTCAAATTTATTGGCAATCATTCATGCTTGCAGCAAAGCCCATTAGAGCAAAGTTGTTTCATGACAAATCTCTTGCAGATGTTGATATTTATGAACCTTTCTTAAGGTTGGTCTCTTTCAATATTATGATTATTTTAATATTGTCACTTACATTTAATTTCGTTTACAAATAGTTGATCAATTCAAATTTTGTTTGCACTTTAGATTGTTACGGAAAGGTAGCTGGTTCATTCAAGAGAAGAGCTCTAAGATTCTTACTCTAGTTGTGAGGTACCTAAAATTAATCCACATGATTATGTATTAGTTAGGGTGTTTACGGTGTGGTTTTATGTTTTAATGATTTGAATGAAGATCATACATGAATATAATACATATATATAATTGTATGTTCCATAAATGCAAAAAAGATAAAGGATTAATTTCATACATTTGTACAATACATATCATATATATCAAAAGAAAATTATGTGTCACGATGAGTTGAATGAAGATGATACATGAATATAATACGTATAGATAATTGTATATTCCATAAATGCAAAAAAATAAAGGATAATTTTATATATATACCTACAAAACATATCAAATATCATATTATTCCAAAGAAAGTTTTAAATTTCATATATATACTTACATAATGAAATTTTACTAAATGCCAATGAAATATATACAATTATATATCCCTCCTTTGAAAATGATTAAACAGATAAAATTTCTAAGTTTTTAAAAATCAAGGGTAAACTAGACATAAAAGTGTTTTGTTTTTTTAAATATGTTATAAAGGATATATATGATACTTTGATTAGTTTTGAGAGATATATATAATATTTTTTTGTGGATATATATGATATTTTTCAAGTTTGTATAT
>WOUH02015907.1:0-15523 GCA_009936405.2 Stevia rebaudiana
GAACACAAATGAACGAACGAAGCCTTTGTTCGTGTTCGTTCGTTTAACTAACCGAACGAAAATTCTTGTTCATGTTCGTTCATTTATTAAACGAACGAACACAAACAAACTTCCCGTCGAACGGTTCACGAACTGTTCGCTGAACGTTCGGTTCGTTTACAGCCCTACTCCCTGATGTCATTTTAGCATGAGCTAGTCAGTTGGGTTGCTGGAATTCAACCATTGGAAAATTAGCACTCAACTTTGCACTAAATTATTATTCGACTTAAATGGTAAAACGAGTTTTAAAAGCTAAGAGCTTTATTAAAGAAAAGCTTTAATAAAAAAAGTGTATTACACAAACATAACATTAAATGGAAGAAAAAGCAAGGAAAAGAAAATAATAATAATAATATGGAGAATCGATGGTGCGGCAGCATACTAGTGGCGCTCTGCCTACCACTGATCGCAATTTCCATCGTCGGACTATCAGACGGTAAGGAACTCCGGCCATCTGATCACGGACTAACTAACACGGCAGATGCACCGGAAACGGCTCAAGCACAGTCGCCGGAGATGTCATCGTTTTTCGGCGACGGAGAGTCTTCAACCACACAGCCGCTGCCGGAGGCCAGAAATTACAGCGATCCGTCATGGAATATCCGGCGAGTTGGCGGTGCAGAACACGTGTCGAAGGTTTTAATTGTGTCGAGTTTAGTATGCGGAACCGCAGGCATCGTATTGCTGGTTGCCGTAGGTGTTATGTTCTTCCGTCGGTACCGGAATCAAAGATCTATAGTACTCCGTTCTTTCCAGCTAATAATTTCATGTATTTTACTCTTTTTTATTTAAGTTTTTTTTTTTCTTTTTAGTTTTGTCATGTAATTTGGAGTTGTCTAGAATTTGATTTGATTTAAACACTCTATTATTTACACTTGTAAGCATTATTAATGGAGCGCTTGAAATTGCATTATGGAAAATTATTTATGTTTTTTACAAAGCGGACAAACCCTTTTAATTATTTAATCATACTTTTTTATTTACACCACAGATTTTCAGAAGAGTTGAACTGTCTCTTAAGAATAAAAGGGAGACATCCTACCATCTAGTATCCTTTGTTCTTAAATCTTATTAAGTATTTAAGTCAAGGCTCAAATATTGATGGTATTGTTTAGTACAAAGTTTTAGCATTGGAGATTAACAAAAAAGTATCATGGGATACAATTTAATTAGTTACAATTTATTTATGTTAATCATACTTTAATCGCATTTCTTGTTTTTGTTAATTTGTTGAGAAAAGGAATGTGTCATTTTTGTGTTAAGAGTTACGGTATCTGATAAGTGTTATGAATGTAAAGTTTTTTGATTTCACAATTCTCCAGGTGTCTTTCGAGATCGTGTCTTCACTTACAATATTATGTAAATTCACATATTATGTGAAAACTAAAATCAGATCGAGAGAGGGTATATAAAAAAGTATGAATGAAATTTCTCTATTACATTTACATAAGAAGACTAAACATGTCCTTTTATATAGTGATAGATTCATCATAATGATTAGGGAAAAAATGCAACTCTTCAAGAAGATCACAACATCTATTATAATTGGTGGAAGTTAGAAGTTATAGCCATAAGAAGTCCTAATAAATCACTAAGTTGATGCTCGGATTAGTTGCAATTGAAAGGTTGATTGATAGTACATTATTACTTGTATTGGAGTCCCTAAAAGTTGCACCTAATGGTCAAATTGCTCATTGGACGGGTAGATCACATTGGGGTGTCGTCCTTAGATCTCATGGCATGGGGCTTCAATTTTAGAACCTTATAAGCTCTTTGGTATTAAAAATCAGAACACTTTTGATTGAGTGTGCACTTCACACCTTATAATTCTATTCAAAGTTTATTTCAAGTTTGATTTTGTCTTAAGTAAATCTAGTTATACTCAATGACATTAATGACACTAAAATTACCAAGACTACACGATACACAAACTTAAACTCTTATCGTATGTAATAGTGATGGATTTCAGTTTGATTGGGGATGATGAGACTTGCAACAACGATAATTAGTGGTTACATAGGCAGTTAATATCTAAGGTATAGCGAAAAACAAAACGGATTTAGGGGTTATAGGTGGAGGGTTCTACATCTAAATGGACTATGTCGTCATGTCGATATGTAAGGAACATAAATGAACCTTACCGAACCTTATGCTATGCATATACCTTAGTGAGTCAAAGCAAAAAACGTGGTCACATAGGTAGGGGGTGACGTGCCTAAAACCCAAAGGCAGTAGAAATACCATAACAAAGGTCATCTTCGCGTATGTCAAGATTTATTTTCGCCAAGATCCGACGATCAGTGTTAATTGAATGTATAATGAGGATTGCTCATGTTCTGTTCGAACTCTATTGCCCACGGTCCACTACTTTTGGATGGTCCTAATTTCCGATCAGACCGTAAAAAACCACCGCTTCTAGAACATTTTTTAAGAGTTTTAATGGCTAAGATGGACCTAAATTTCAGGAACCGTCGATCTAAGGGCTTATATTTGACGGTTACTGGAAAGAGATTAACGGCAACAATATATTATATAATATCATATTATCAATTTGGAACTTGAAATCGTAAATAACTAAATACAGGCAAAGGGAATCAAGATCGAATTACATAGCTATTTGTGCGTAACGACGTCCACGTGAACACACTTTTTCACGCACTACGTTAATTACACGTTAAATCATGTGACTCCCCCAATTTAAGTTCTGCAATCCTTTTCTTCCGGCAAAATCACCAAACTAGCATGTTGACCAAATCTTTTTCTCAAACTAGCCATTGACTAACTTTTTTACCAAACTAACCCTCCAATCAGAAAGTGCCATTTGTCATTTCATCTCTTATGTGTGCGATGAAAAAATCAAATCCATCGCTTACTTTAATTTCATCTCCTATGTGGGTGATGAAAAACTCAAATCCATCGCCCAACTCAGCATGTTGACATCTCAGCGATGGATCTGACACGTAAGAGACAAAAATTTGCCACATATTTAATGTTTCATCGCCCAAAAAAAAAGTAAAATATAAATATTATCCATGTGGGCGATGGAATATGGTAATCCATCTCCATATTTCATCTCTACATACCAAAAACTCAATATACATAGGAAATACCCGAAATTCATTTTATATTTAATTAAAAAACAATTTTTATACATATACTTTTATTTTAAAAAAACGTGTATTTCTATTAATATTACATATACAAAATTTCTTTATTTGTAATTCTATTTGTAAAAGAATGTAAAATTCTTTTAATATTTACGTAAATTTCATTTTATTTGTAATTCTATTTTGTAAAAAAAATTTATCTACTTCGTTGAATCAAAATTAAAATTAATTTACTCTAAGTTTAAAATAAAGATTATACACCTACAATTTCCATAAAATTCTTGTTGTTTTAAGATTGAATATCAAATTTTTTATAACGATTATATATAAAGATTTTTTTTAAAAATTTTACAACCACAAGTAACACTATATATAAGTGTTAAAACAACCAACTTTGCATATCTTTCCACCATCTCTCAATCTTACCACCACTTCTAATCATATCACCACTTCTCAATCATACCACCATCTCTGATTCATTTTTGTTAACACTTCACTAATATGTTTTCAAGTGTAGTTATTTGTTATGGCGGGAAACGAGCACTTAATAACGATGTTGAAGAATTGGTACCAATTAGAGGTAAATGTTCAAGACGCGTGTTACAATTACGTCATGATATTAATTATCATGAATTGATAAATCTTATTTCTGAAAGGTGTGGTTTTGTAAATTCTTTAAGAATATCTTACAGAATGTCTACATACACCCACGTCACATCCATCGCGTACTTGGGAGATGAATTCTGACACGTCACATCCATCGCGTACTTGGGAGATGAATTCTGACACGTCACATCCATCGCGTACTTGGGAGATGAATTCTAACACGTCACATCCATCGCGTACTTGGGAGATGAAATAGAAAACCATCTCCAACGTGGAACAAAACCATCGCCTAACTCTTTCAAGTCACATCCATCGCGTACCTAGGAGATGAATTTTGACAAGTCACATCAACCGCGTACTTAGGAGATGAAAAAGAAAACCACCTCTAATACCAACGATGAAATACGTATACTGAAAAAATACAAAATTAAAACTAGAAAATAGAAATGAAATACGTGCCAACTCAGCACAAACTCAGGGCCACGCCAGCGATGGATTATGGGTTTCTATCGCCCACGTGGGAGATGAAATTTAGTCAAATGCTAGTTTGGTAAAAAAGTTAGTCAATGGCTAGTTTGGGAAAAAGTGTTGGTCAACAGGCTAGTTTGGTGATTTTCCCTTTTCTTCCGTATAGAGTCTTCATCATCTCACATCTGCAGGTGAATCAATGGCAGATTGGGGACCAGTACTCATCGGTGTAGTACTCTTCGTCTTGTTGCAACCTGGAAACGGGAAGCAGATAGAGTTCATGAGGACCAACGGTAAAGCCATCGGTGTCCATACTCTCATCTTCTTCGTCATTTACGCCATCCTCGTGCTTGCATTTCATGTCCATATCTATACCGGATAATTGCAGGTTCTGAACCTTAATTTTACAGATGCCTAATGTCAATGGGGTTTTGATCAATCGTCAATCGTGTTGTGTATTGACTAGAGGACATATCTATATTTTCCAAGAATTTTACCAATTAATCGATGTATTTGTTGTTTAATATGGGGTTTTCAAATTATTCATTAGGAATTTGTTAAATATAATAATTTCTTAAATTTAATGAGTATTTATACAAATTAAAGACAAATCAAATTTAAAATATAAAAAGAGTAAACTCTCTTAAATTTCCAAAGCTTAATAGTTTTAGTTCACATTTAATAGTTTTCATCTCAAATTTTAAGTCTTAACATGTTTCATCATTATAAGACTTGAACGTTATGGATGAAACTGTTAAGACTTGAAACGTTGGGATGAAACTGTTAAGACTTAAAACGTTAGAGACAAAAGTTTTTAAGACTTCAACGTTAGGGACGAAAGCTGTTAAGATTTGAAATGTTAGATACGAATTATGTTAACGGTGGAGTGAAATGTTAAATATTGCAAACGATAAAAAGTGCAGTTACTCTTTTAAATATACAAGATAAATATTTAATTAGATAATAAGAGATTTAAATGATTTTGAAATTTAAATATGTTTTATAATCGAAGATAAAATAGAACATATAAAAGAATTTTAAAAAAATACGATGTTGTCATGTGAGATTTTTGGAATTATGTATTAGAGTTAAATGTGTAGTTTAGTCCACACTTACCGGTGTGCTTAAGTATATATTCTGTCTACACTTTTGTTATAATCCCAAGCGTGCCACTCACATGAGGGGCATTTTGGTCGATATAGCGTGTTTTTACTTGTCAAAACACTCAGATAAATAGACATAGACAAAAATAGACTCAGGGATGAAACTGCAAAAAAATGAAATCTTATATAAGAAAACTGATAAGAGTTGACTGAAATTGTATATAAATACAAACATTATTAGAGACGGAAACAAGAGTTTACTCAATTTAAAAATGAAAATCTTTGACAATGAGATTAAAGTAGGAGGAACACCGTATAAATATTACAATTGCAAATCTAAACTCAAAATAATGTGGTAGAAGCACAACGGCCTTTTTAAGACAAAATTAGAGAATTGCAAATTTAAATTTAAAAGAATGTTGTAGAAGCATAATGGCATTTTTAAGACAAAATTAGTGTCTTACAAGAAAACTAATGTATATGATCGAAGCTTTCTATTTCAAATAATATGATATCACAATACAATCAATCTCTGAATTCTAGGCGTTTTGCTGTTCTCTCGGGGTCCCCTTCCTCTATTAGTGAGTTCACTATTTATAGTCAGTTTTAGTGAGATCCATTAATGAGGAATCCATTAATGAGAAAGGTATATCAACAGTCGGGACTCATTGATGAGGGATGTATCTTAACTCAAGCATGTCAACAGTTGGGACTCATTGATGAGGTGTGCACCTCAGCGGTCCGGACGTATGTTACTTCTCGGGTCGCGGGTCGGTTCATTTTTAAGTTTTCCGGGTGAGTTTTATTCGTTTTACTTACTATCCTCTATACAAGAGAATTCGTTTGTTTTGATAAAAAAACATATGGTACTAACCAGTAGAACTTGAAATTTACACAAAAAAAAAAAGACTTGTATTTTGAGTGAGTTAATTTAATTATTCTTTCTGTCTCTTAAGTATATCTTGGATGTGTGATTAGAAGAAAAGGCAACATGCAAACATGTTACACGTGTAATACTAACTTATTCATTTATAGATGAATTTATTAGATAAAAAAATCAAGTGTATTGAATTGGATTTTCATGTTACATACATGCCACTTGTCCTAACCGTTTTTACCTATACTAAAGTAATACCTTTTTTAAATGAGTAACTGCATATCTCCTTTTGAACTCGCAAAATCGCATATTTCTTCAAATCGTGCTTTAAGAGTATTGTAAATCTTGTATTGAAAACTTGTGTTTTGATAAAATAGGTTGAAAAAAAAACTCAGTTTAACCTGAAGACATTTTCATTGCAACCATTATAACCTTGCATCCGGGGTTGATCCCGGGAACCCCAAAAAATTACACGGTTTGGGGCGAGAAAAAAAAGGCCCCTCTAATATCTTGATTGCCGATGATCCTGACGCTTATGTTTCTAACTTTGTAATCTATCATGCAATATAATTTCATCGGCAATCAAGGGACCATTGAAGTTATTAATTAATAGGTTAAACACTAATTGAGTTTAAAATATTTTACGATTAGTAAACTAGTGAGTTTGTTGGACTTGAATGTTTAAAAATAATTGAGTTTATGTTTTAATAAGTACAAACTAAATGAAAAATATGGGCCCTAGGCAGTACTAGCCCACCCCGCCCTCCCTTCTGAACCGGCCCTGTCTACATCCAACCTGTGTATATCAAACTTGACGATGTTCTCATACTTGGTGAAAATAAATATATACATAAAGTCCATTTACACATTTAGTAGATCAAAAGATAATATATTACTGAACTAAACACGAGACATTAGTACAACTAAAGATAGACATTATTTATTCATCTAGAATACAGCTATTGATCAATTGTAGTGTTCCTTTTCATTGCTTTGAAAGTAGAAAATGTGGTACGAAATATCTTTTTAAAAATTTACGGAAAGAGAACCAAAAGATTTATACATGTGTAAAAGCTTGCTTTGTTGGTGGATCTTGAAAGGCGGATGACTTGGTAGTATAACAACACGTCATGTCGGAGTCATATAGCGACGATACTCTTAAAAGGCAAAAACTTTAATCAAATGCCTATTAACAATTAATTATGTAATTACTATTTTTGGCATTGGTTATCTTCTCCTTTCATAGTTTCATGTAGTGTGGCAGAAAATAAACCTACCATGTGATTATGTGAAAACATCAGGCGGTATTCATTTGGTTATGCTATACAAAACTTTTAATAACTGATAATATGTATTGAATGCAATGATGGATCTTGTTTTTTTTTTTTTTTTCTTAGTGGCGTTTCTTTTTTTTTTTGCTTTGATGTCTCTCAATCCGACAATAACTTTTCGGTTTGGATCGTTCAGGTCATGTCACGTAAAAATGACTACTTATTGTTGAAACATGTAAACTATTTGAGCTAACCAAAAAGATAATAATGCATCATTAAATGATTATTTAGAAACATTAACGTACTATAGACTCTATACTACTCTATAGTATATAATTGGGATATGATAATCAATACTCGTTTTTTTTTTAACTTTGTTTTTTCAAAATACAATATGTATACATTGATGATTAATCTTTTTTTTTTTTTGTAATATAAAAAATCCTAGGTTTTGGTATTCAAAACCTCTAAGGATTAATTGGAAAATGTAATACGTGTTACACATCAAAAGAAGAAAAAACACAAACAAAAAATACATAGTATGTTGATGCAAACCCTCCTTTTTACATACCTTGTCAATCATCATATGTCTTACCACCTTTTCAATCGTCTTTTCAAATTGACCATGCGAGGTTGTTGCAAAACCTCCTCTCACACCGCTCACTCGACTGTCATATATTTTATTTATTTATTTATTTTTTACTTTTTTGAAACAACCGTCAAGTCATTAAGCTTTGAACTCGAGACCAATGACCTTGGGCTACCAAATTCACGTCCACCTAGAGACCGTAGCACACCAAGGCCTATTACCATTCCGTGCAAAACCTTGCACCCCACAGGTGTGCCACTCCAATAAGTCGAACTCATGACCTTTAGGTAAAAGCGTAAAATCAACGTGTTAACCAGCTAGGTTGGAATCACATATGCCCCTTATTTATTTAGTTGTTTGAATTCACTCGAATTTATACGAAAAAAGTTGATGAAAACATAAAAACAGATAATCTATATTTACAACCATATATAAATAAGTATGTTTAGTTTTATTTTATAGAGACCACACATATGATATCGATGACTAACAATCAACTGAAAAGGCATTTTTTTATGGTCAATTTTTTTTGTTCTCTTATTTTCGACTACTATCATGAATGAAAAACTAAAGTAGAGAAAAACCCTGTTCTAGGTTTCCAAATCTTTTAGATTCTTAATATATGAACCATTTAAGACTACGTGTAGTGATTAAGGGGTGGTGGGGGTATGAGTGATGACGCAGGTGAGTGAGTGAGTGATGGTTTATGCGTGTAATAGTTGAGTGGGAGTGAGAGTGATAGGTAAAAAAAGTAAAAGGATGAGGTGGTATATTATGATTGATCGAAACATTTAAAAAAAAAAAACTCTCCCCCCACCCTCTTCACGCTGTGATGCAGCCCAGCCTAGACTCCCCATGCCCCTTATCACGCCACCATGTTTTTGTGTGTGGGGGCGTTAAGCCCCTTTCTCTTTCCTCTCCACGCCCAAATAACCATTCACTACGGATAGTCTAACATTTTTAAAACTACAAAACAAAAAAACTTATATATCAAGGTAACACGTGTAAACTCTTATTTCTGATTCTTTTGTTATTCTGTCCATTCCGTCCTTTTTTTTTGAACGGCCCATTCTGTCCTTTAGTCGACCTAACACCAAGTAGTGTTAGATAAACACATTTGTCTACTCATGTAACAAAAAATTCAATATTCCATACAATTGCAGGCTTCCAATCACTGTCACACAAAACGTCAGTACTAAGAACGACGTACACGATGCATCACACGCAAAGTTTGTGTATTATAGTCCAATGCTTCTGTTTCTATATCTTCTACCCAATTTTCTGAAAATCTAGATACCAAAAAACGGAAGAAAATTAAAGAAAATGGCAGATTGGGCTCCGGTTTTAATCGGCGTGTTGCTGTTCGTGCTGCTGACTCCCGGTTTGTTGTTTCAACTTCCGGGCAAAGGACGTGCGGTTGAGTTTAACAACATGCAAACTAGCGGGGTTTCGATTTGCGTCCATACGATTATCTTTTTTGGACTCATAACTATTTTGCTTATTGCAGTTGGTATTAGCATCAACATAGGCTAGCTTCGGTGCAACTCACCTGGATCGGTTAAGCTTTTGTGTTGTATTTGTAAACCTTCTTCATCCTTGTGGTTTTTTCATTAGTGCTCATTTTCGACATTTTTCTAGATTATATATATGTTGTTATAGTGTACTCAAAATTTATATACAGATTCATCATTATCATATACTTCGTATATTCCATCTAAAGGTAAGGTGTAAGAAGAGTGAGATGTAGACAGTCTTGCCTCTACCCCGTACAGAGAGATTGCTTTAAATAAGACCCAGCCTCATATCAACGTAACGCTTTTAACGTTATTTTCACAAAGTAAAGTAAAATAAATTTAAAATTAATGGTGGTGGCCGCGGGGGAGAGGCGGTAGTGGTGGTGGTAGGTGGGGGTTGGGGTGGGGGTTTGGACTTCGGATAAAAAAAAATCAAAATTATTGAAATGACAAAAATAACCCCGAGTTAACAGAGTTAGTGGATTGAACGAAAATGACAAAAAAGTGATATGTCAGGGACATAGCTGATAAAAAAAACCTTTTAAATGAAAATGGCAAAAGTGTTCAAACCAGAGGAACAAAAATGACAATTTACTCTTTTTATTTCAACGTAGTGACTCATTCAATTCACGCATACCAACAAAAATAACAATTTAAATCATGTAGTCTAGTCGGGTTCCATCCGAAACAATCATCTTAAGAAGAAACAAACAAAACATGACATATGTCTTGAATCTTGATCATGCTTTAAATGTAGAAAGAAAGATGCTTTTGACCATTTCAAATTGAAAAAATGTAACCAGACAAAATGTTACATCCATGAAACCTGATATTCTTATTTGTATAAATAAAATTCTAACTAGTAACTTAACTAGTGGCCTATCTCCTTACTTGTTTCCCTGGCTTCAATATGTCTTCCATGCTGCATAACATAATATCATGCATCAATATGATGTCTTTAAGCCAGACTAATGTGAATATCAAATCTAATGATATCAATAGGTTTGGTACAAATCAGGTTTTGGTAATCCCAATCTCATATTCAATTATAAATCTATCCCCCATGACTCACCATTACTCAATATCCATTGGTTTTGCGGGTATACTCATTGATATCAAGTATACCTGTTTATGATCTATCCTGGATAAAATTAAATTAACTCCTTTGTATGCTCATTTTACTCGAAATCTGATCTCAAATTTATCAAAATGATCGACTTGAAATATTAAACACGCTGATTTGTGACTAGTGTGGTTGAGCTCTTTCATATTTTTTTTGTTTGTTATTTTTTTATTTATTTTGAAGAGGTTTAGAAGTTTCATTATGTTTATATACCTATAAAAAGACTATTTGATTTCATTATGAATCAAGCAGAAAAATCTGATTCAAAGTTGTTCCTGTTCTTTTTTTATTGTTCCCAGAAGATTACGCATCTCAATCGGCTCATAACACACACACAATTCTAAAATTGATGTTACTTGGTCTGCATATATGATGAAAAATTAGAGGAATTGCAACAATTATTCCCATGGGTTACATTAATTCACTTATGCTAGAAAGATTAAATCATGATGAGGGAGGGGCTTAGGGTTTAAGAATGTAAAACATATTTGAATTTGCAGATCAGCATGCACAGATAAACAAACACATAACCATGGAGAGAAATTTGAAAATTAAAACTCAACCTGAAACAATCGAGCTGGAGGGGAAGATGACGATGCTAGCCAAGTAACTCAAAGTAGAAACAACACGAGCCACATAGAACAACATCACCAAAGAAATAACCAAAGGCATCAACATGAACGCTATCACGACAATCGCGGATCCAAACAGCATCATCGCTAACGAGATCGCGATAAATAGGCCAGCGAATCCAATCGGAGACACTTGTGGCGGCAGTCTCGAAGGAGCCGACGAAGATGAAGCTGCGTTGGCGCCGGTGAATGTGGTAGGGATTGGGAATGGGATCGGCAGAGGAGGTGAACTGAGAATATTGACGATCATAGAAAAGAGCTGGTATAGAACACGAGAGCGATCATCTTGGTCTCTCATGTCAATGGTGATGTGGTTTCGAAAGGTGAAGACATTGTGAAGAAATTGTCATGTGAGTGAAGATAAGATCGAAGATTGTTGGAAAATCGAGATGAACAGGATAAGCTCTGACATCTCCAAACGTCGGCACATAGCAACACTCAAAGGAGAAGATCGCAAAAATGTAAAATGGGAAACGTGATACGCTTAATTTTTTTTATAAACAGTATAGATCTTGAGTGCTATTTATTTTAGAAGCACCATCAGCAGAGGATCTCGCGTGTTATTCATTGGGTGACGAGACAATGTAGTCAAGGTTGATTCATCGTCTTTCGCGAGATCGTATCCTCCAGATAAGCGAGAACCAGATGAATTCCGTAAACTCTTTCATATATTCATGTTCGAACGGGTGACCTCTATCCGATGTGAACTTCATCCTCATTATTGTAAATTGCTCTGTGCAAAATTTAAACCTAAGACCCCTAAAAAGGGAGAGGCAAAGTTTCACACATTTTCCTAACCACTTGAGCTAGTTAGCGGTAGTCAAACGATGTAGCTAAGGTCGATTTCTCGACCTCCGTGAGATTGTTTCCCCAGATAAGTGGAACCAGATGAAATCTGTATATTCTATCCTCCTTAGATTCGAACCGATGACGTCTATACGAGTTACAAGTTCAATTTTGTTGTTTACAAAATCGTAGTATTTGGTGTAAGAAAAATAAAAAAAAAATCAGTAAATGTAAAATCTAAATGTAAAATGAACTCAGTTTTTAAGGGATTGAAACCCAGGAATGCCCAAAATTTGAGTCACTGTCACACCATACTTGCCAATGTCTATTTAACTCGACAACATACTAGAAATATTATATAAGTAACACTATGGAACGGTCGCGTCAAGATATTATCCGCTTTTGTCAGGCATATTACCTTTGCCCTCGTTGTTTTGTTTTCACAAACTAGTTGCCTGCTTAGGAAATACGTCTTGATAAAGAAGGTTCCACCTCTCTATAAAGAATGTTTCATTCCCCCTCCTCGACCGATGCAAGATGTTACAGCCCACCCTTTACATCGCTGTCACGGTATTGTTTTCACCTGACGAGTCGTTCGTCCAGACAAAATGTGTCCTAATATATTCACCTTGTTACAAAGAAGGTTTTGTTTCCACCCTAAGTGATGTGTAATATGTATTTCAAACTTCACCTTAGATTCTCCACCTCATCTCTATCCCTTACCTATATTATTTTGAGGCTAGCATCAATCTTATTGTTTTTGTTAAGTGACCCTGAACATAAAAGATAGGAAAAATAATATATGAAGGAAAAAAACTATCATCTAATTGAAGTGAGAATAAATATAAATCTACACAGATACATTTTTTAAATAAGAAATAAATTTATAAGAGTATTCACTTTTAGTTAATCATGATAAAGACGCAAGGAATCTAATATGAATGTACTATAGCCTTGAGAGAATTCACATCCATTTATATTTCATACTTCACAGATTTCGGGTAATTTTTCATCTTCATCTACAATTCAAAAAATTTAATTATTTTTTTGAATAACGATTTTATAAATGTTAAAATACTTTTTACTATGCGAAAAACTTTTTATGAATTCATAAAAAAGAAAAGAATTAACAAGGGTTTGTTAATGAAATAAAGTTAAAGATAGAAAACAAGACGTGGTTGGATAAAAATAATTTAAAATAAATTTAGAAATGTATATTAAATAAAGCAACAACTACTTTTATTTTAACAAGGAAACACATATTTTTTTGTAGCCTACTAAATAAGGTTGTGTTCAAATAAGGAGGCTGTTTAAGGTAAGAAGAGCTTTGATAACGACACGTGGCAGAAGTGAATTTTTGAAGAAGGGGTACATTGGTAATTGTGTCCGGCTCGCAAAAAAAAAACAAATAAATAAAAAAAATTAAAATAAAAAATTTTGAATTTTCTTTTAATTAAAAAAAAATTTTAATTAACGCCCAGAAAAAATAAATTTCTTTTTTTTAAGTTAAAAAAAATATAATTTTTTTTTAAAAGTGGATTTCTTTTTTTTTTTTAAGTTTAAAAAAAATTATTATTTTTTTTTTTAAAGTGAACTGAACCCAATGCATCGTTGTGTTTTTGATATGCATCGTTGTGTTTTCATATGCATCATTGTGTTTTTTATATGTATCATTGTGTTTTTGATATGCATCATTGTGTTTTTTAAATGCATCATTGTGTTTTTGATATGCATCATTTTGTTATACGATGTGCACGTTTTGTAGGTTTTTGTGTCCTGATTTGTGTTTCACGACTGTCATTGTGTTATACGATTGTGATTGTCATTGTGTTATACGACTGTCATTGTGTTATACGACTGTCATTGTGTTATACGATTGTGACGATATTACCCTTCATGCCTTTCAAAGTTCCAAATAATTACAAAAATGTCACCGCGTTAATCCTTGCCGCTGATCTTAAGATCTAATGGATGGGATGACTCCTTACCCTTCTTACCCTAAGCTTCCTTCTTACTATAACCCTTACTACTAGGGGTGTGCAACTTTAACCGTTAACCGAAATTAACCGATAACCGAACCGCCACCGAACCGAATTAACCGATAACCGATATTAACCGATGGTTATGGTTAAGGTTCTTTGATTAATCGATAAATCGGTTATGGTTATGGTTAATGTTGTGTCATAACCAAACTTAACCGAACCAATACATTAGGAATGTTAAAATTAAATCTTTTTTAGCATCAGTTTAGTTTAATTTGTTAGTAACAGTCATGTTTTTATCCATCATATACTCATTCATCTAACATTCATTCATGATCCTACTTAAAGCATACAAGAATATTTCTTTTAATGATTTCTTGTACATGTTTATTCGAATGTCAAGCTTCGGTCAGCATAAGGCGAGTTTCACTGATATCCCAATTTGATCATTCTTTAACATTTTGACATGTATGTGATTTCTTAATTTCAGAGGTAAATTTCTTTTTAAACTAGCAATCTTCTTTAGTGAATAAACACATATTTAAATGTACGTCGTAGAGGTAATCTCGTCAAGCCAATGTGTATAATATTCTTAACTCTCTAACCATTGGTTAACCGAATTTAACCGAAACTAAACCATAATCGTTGGTTAACCGAGACATGGTTAACCGACTATTTGTTTACGGTTATGGTTAACGTTTTTCAATTAACCAAACCCTCGGTTAACCGACAGTCGGTTAACCGAACGTGCGGTTAACCGAATTTGCACACCCCTAGAGGATATTCACAAAGCAAAGTTGTATTTTAATACATTCGATATTTAAATCCTTTAATAATTAATTAACCAAGTTTTATTTATAAAACCTTAATTAGTTAAAGGTTAAGACCCTCATCACCCTTAACTTCTTGTGCTTGGCCATACGCACTTTCCACAAGAATTAAGTTGACCGGTAGGTTTGTTAGAGAAACCAATTGCTTACTTGCAACTCTTAAACTCTTGGGATTCATTAACATTACTTTTGTTAATACTGGCACGTTTAATCTCTGCTCATGCCAACCCGCCCTTTATGTTTGGCCAGACGCACTTTCCACAAAGTCGAGTTATAAGTCCTCCTACTTTAGAGACATGTGATGCCCGACCCAAGACTCTCGGATAACGCAACATACCACCTTACCCCGTTACAAAGGCAACCCAAGTGTTTGGTCAAATGCACTTTACACAAGAAACCCTCGGTAACGTATAAGTGTTCTAAATAGGATGGCATAGACTTATCGTTTTGAAAATGAGTATTTTACGTTTCATTTAAGTGACTTTACATAACGTTTTATGTGACGAAATTGCATGCACAAATATCGTTACATTTAAAATAAAACCAAGTTTTATTTACCGATCTTGCGTTTAATTAAATTATTGTGACGATTCATT
>WOUH02015942.1:0-15520 GCA_009936405.2 Stevia rebaudiana
CAAATCAATATAACTGCCTTTAATATTCATATCATCTGTTCTTAACTGTTCTTATTAAATATGTCTTGAATATTAATATCGTGGGTTTTGTTATTTTTAGATTATTTCCAAACTTAGATTGATTGCATGTTTCCGCCTAGTAATCAATCGAAATCATAGCTTATTGTTATCATCAGATCTCAAATCCAGATCTGATCCGATCCTGACATATTTATCCTCAAAAGTGAGCAATTTAAGTAATTCCACAAGCACATTGAAAGTCGAGATGCTAACTGGTTTTGTGAACAGATCAGTCACATTTAAATGTGTGTCAATCTGTTCCATGGTAATAAGATTACAGTCATAGCAATCTCTTATGAAATGAACTTTCATGTCAATGTGCTTGGTTTTCGAGTATTGTACCGATTTCTTGCAAATTTGAATTGAAGCATCATTATCACAGAAAATGGGAGTTTTATCGAAATTCAAAACGTAATCCAGCAGTTGATGTTGCCTCCAAATTACTTGAGAGCAGCATGCAGAGGAAGCAACATACTCAGCTTTTACAGTGGAGATGGAAATAGTTTTTTGCTTCTTAAACCAATCTTTCTCCTAGAAACTGACAACCAGCAGAAGTTGATTTGCGATCAATCTCACAACCTCCATAATCGTTGTCACTGAACGCATAGAGATCGAATTCAGAGTTTCGAGGATACCATAGACCAAACTGGGGCTTGCCCTTGAGATATCTGAAAACACGTTTAACTGCTGTCAAATGTGACAGTTTAGGCTTTGACTGATAGCGAGCGCATTGACAAACCGCAAACATAATATCTGGTCTGCTTGCTGTGAGATACATTAATGAACCGATCATTGAGCGATAATGAGTTTAGTCAACCTTTGACCCATGTTCATCAGAAGTAAATATTGGTCGTTCCTTCATGGGAGTGACGTCAGAATGGCAGTCTTGCATTTCAAATTTTACCAAAATGTCAGTCACGTATTTGCTTTGATGAATTAAGATTCCTTCTGAATTTTGACGAACTTGCAGACCCAAGAAAGTGTTAAAAGTTTTTTCAGGCAAAGTGATCAAACATGAGAAAGGTGTATTGAATATCAACACGTGTTTATACCTTTTACATTTGACACATTTGGTTTCCTTGCTTCTGAGGCTGTAAAGTTTCTTAATCGAGTCCAAAGGGTTATGCATAACAATGTTATGCCCCTGAGAGCTATGAATTTAGTTTTTAAAATACTAAATTTTTCTATCAAAAAAAGAGTAGCGTCGCAACTTGTTGCATGTTTACCTTATATTTCGATGTATGACTCTGAACCTTATGGTTTAATTGAAAAAAAAAAGGATTGAAGAATATTTTGGGGAAGATGAAAAAAAATTAAACCCTATAAATACCAACTCTAAAGTTTATTTTTTTCATAACATTTTTAATTGGTGTCTCTTACATTCAAGTATTCAACCATTCTATTGATCATATGACTGTCCATCAATTTTTACACCATCAATTGTCAATGATATATCTGATGTAAGTGTATGTAACTTTTATTTACTTGCTAAAATCACTCATGTCGTGAGAAATCATCTGGCTGATAACACCAAAGTACAAGACAATATGTAAGAAGAGATCATGAAGGTGCATATGATCATCTAGTGTACGTACTTGTTACACTAGCTGACTTCCTTTGTGTCATTGAACACAAGTTCATCATATATTGCCATGTCAGAATTGTATTTACCTTGAAACTGTTAGTTATCTGCAATAGGAAATGAAGAAGAAAAAATAGACTAGTAAAGAATCAATAAAACCGGGCTTGTGTTTGACACAATTTCCTCAAACAGATTCGTCGTCTGTTCCCAGGATACACCGATTTATAAGCAGCAGAGATGTACTGCCCGGACCTGAACACTTGCCTGAAAATAACCAGAAGAATGCTATAGAGAGAGTTCTGTGAATTCGCCGAAGAGGATGTTCGAACTAATGCCTATGCATCTATTATATTGGTATCGAATACTAACTGCCCCATTATAAGCTAGTTATTGCGCGATTTAAACACCCCATTAAAAATGTGAGTTATGGCGAGTAAACATCATATTAAGATAATCAGTAGGAAGCCGAAACATTTCAACTTCTTTCATTTAATCTATTCAGTTGGTTCTAGAAGAATCTCACTAAAAACGTGCAAAAATTGGCCTCATGCGGACCCGGGTTTTCGGAGTCGCATTCGTGTCCGCAGGTCGTGCGGGCGACGCGTTGGTTCAAGAAATTTCGGATCCGAAACCCATTTTTTGCACCCCCCCTGCGCGCGGGTAGGAGCTTTGGTAAAACACATTATAAGATAATTAATCATACAATGTGATTTCTTATTATAAACCAACTTTTAGTTGTTCATCCCACCAATGTGGGACACCCATATTAAACTATCTTAAGACTTTCATTCACACCACATTTTCCAACAGAAACATCATCTAGTGTACGCTTAAAACTTAAACCATTTATTTATCATATAAAACATTCAACAAAAATTTTTATATGATAATTACCCGGTATACTAAGGCATGTATTACACACACACGAAATGTTCATTGGAGAACCATAAAAAAGAGTAAACTAGGGAACACTTGTGGGCCGTTGATTTTTTTTGTGCTGGATTATTTTTTTTTGTACTGGATTATTTATTTTTTGTACTGTATTATTTTTTTTGTACTGAATTAATTGTTTTTTTGTACTTAATTATTTTTTTTGTACTGGATTATTTTTTTTGTACTGAATTATTTTTTTTTGTGCTGGATTATTTTTTTGTACTAAAGATGAACAGTCTATAAGTGTTCTCCAGTTCCCTCTTTTTTATGGTTCCCCAATGAACCAATAAAGCACATCAACATACCACACAAATTGCAAATGCCACACCCCTGTAACATATGCCACTTCGTATTCCACTTCACTTGCAGTGAGCATCAGTTGTGACTTGCCTCAACAAACACACTTTATATGCTCTCAATCAAACACCACACCCATATGAAAACCTATTGACCTTATTTGCAAACCATGATTTACAGACTCATTATTAGTTATACAGGTAATTCATGTGAGCTTGTTTACATAAGCTCATTAACAAAACAGATTCTTGTAACTTAATTACCTACAATTCATATTTAACCACGTTAAGCACACACTTTATGCAACTTGATTAACAATTAAGTTAATAATTATGACTAATATTCAATTATTAAGCTGTGTCCATGCTAAAACAGTAATACTTCTTGCAAATGAATATACACATTCATAACATCACTAACATCATAAATCACATTTGAAAGAGGGAAAACTTGTGAATAGGTGGAATTTATTTAAAAAATAATGTGTAAAGAAATGTGAAATATTTAAAGTTTACTTAAGTGTGGTTCTGACTCGAGTTTTCACACAAGGAGTGGCTTCCTCATGAACCATCCCCTACTAATCGTTGGGTTCAGTTTATAGGATGACGAGAAAATAAAATAAAATTTATTAATACAAAATAAGTAAAAACTAACATATAAAAAGGTGTATCATAATCCATTAACAAGATGAAAAAGTTGATCAACAATTTAACACAAACTTAAAAACTCAGAATCATTTGCGCATTGGGAAAACAAAATCGAATGCACATGAACGATCACACATTCGATCACATGTACCCTCAAAGAGAATCAATAATCCTGCCAATTTTTTTAAACAACAGTTCTTATTCTTCTTTTGCAAAAAAGGAAACCGAAGCACGGTTGTTGAGTTTAGATGTCGAGTAGCAATCTTCTCGGGTCTTCAACGACATCCTTGATGCGCCTCAAGAAGAAGACCGCCTCTCTACCGTCAATCAACCGATGATCATAGGTCAAGGCGACATACATCATTGGTCGCGGTTTGATTTCACCCCCAACCACCATTGGTTTGTTGACTATTGAGTGCATGCCAAGAATTGCTGACTGTAATATAAAAATAAAAGTTTAATATATATCAGGTTTTCAGACGTCCGCAACTGGCCTATATAATAAAAATTTGAGAATCGTTGTGATTCGCAACTGGTGGTCGGTTGACTCGGTTCTAATGGGGTAAAATTTCTCACATTGCATTAACTTAAAACAAAATTAGCACCTTTGAGTTTAGTATAAACCATGGTTGTAGAAATCGCTAGTCAGACGGTGGGGTATATATACAAAATCTATATATAATTTGTCAAAATAACTATATTTTTTTATATAATTCATAGATATTGACCAATTTTGACTCATTTGACCGATTCTTCCTGATTTTGACCGACTTTTCTCGATTTATATCCGACTAGCTTAAAACCCGTGTATTACACGGGTTACATAATCAACACTTAAAACTTTATCATTGAATCATTGCATATATATATTAAGTTAGTATATTGTAAACACTCAAAAAAATAAATGATTCACACTTTTATAACTATAAATTATGCTTGCGATTTTTGCTAATACTTGTCTAAACGATAAATCAACTGACTAGGCCGATTTTTACAACACTGGTCTAAACGATTTTTACATGTTTACAACCAGTTTGCTTGTTGACTTGTCTATGTAAAAAAAACATGTGTTATAATTTATTCTCATTGTTTGTTTTTGCCAAAATTTTAAAAATATAAGCTAAATGAAAACCAGTTACTCATTGATTTCTGGTCACAAATTTCATTGCGCGTTTGGCCCCAAGATTTTTAGAAATTGCAAAGTTAGTCCAAATGTTTCTGACATTATTGCGCCTATAGCCCCTGGCCTTAACACTAGTTAGTTTTTACCAAAAAATTAACTCATATGCCATCCACGTGACTTACGATTGCAATCATAACCCTAAAATTGAGTTAAAATTTGTAAAATTCAATAAAAGTCCATAAAAAATAAGTCCCTAAAATTGAGTTAAAATTTGTAAAATTCAATAAAAGTCCATAAAAAATAAGTTAAAGCGGTAAAAAATCAATAAAAATTGAGTTATTATCTGTGATTATTCATAAAATCATTATTTTTTTACTAATTATAAAACTTAATAAATTTTAATTTATTTTAGGGTCAAGTCTGCAATCATAAGTAACATGGATGGAGCATGAGCTTATTTTCCGTTAAAAACTAACTCTTGTTTAAGGTCTGGGGCCAAAGACGCAACCACAGCACAACATTTGGACCTTATTTGCAATTTTCAATATCTGGGAGGCAAACATGCAATTTAATCACATCACAAGGGCCATTTGTACAATTAAATCAATTATTAAACATTTCAAGTTTCTAAGCAACTTCAAAACACTATTTATAATTTCTTTTTAGTATTACCAATATTTATAACTTTGGTTTTGATGCGGGTAAAAATGTATTGGTCTATGGGATTGTTTCGGGTAATTAGGGTATCACCACCCGTATCAAACCCGTAAATTATTTTCATAACTAATCCCATACGCGAATACGCGCTCCAAAATTTCAAAATATTCCCGTTGGGTTCACCTCTGTCGCAAACCCTAATCGATAGTGGAGTGTTAAATGTACAAAAAGAGTAATTATATTTGAACATTTAACGAATAAAAACCGTACCTGTGGAGGGTTTATGATGGGAGTACTTAATAAGCTTCCATACACACCACCATTTGAGATGGTGAACGAACCTCCCGCCATTTCATCAATCGATAACGACCCGTTGTTTGCCTTTTTAGCAAGCGCGTTAATCGTCTTCTCTATTTCAGCAAAGTTCATTTTCTCAGCATCACGGATCACCGGGACAACAAGACCCTTCAAATAATACACACGAAAATATAAAAACGTTAATATTAAATATGCAAGAAATAAAGAAGAATAATTGCCATGAATTTATACTACATTTGTAATTGTTCAAATGTACACTAGGGTACATCTTTATTTCAAGCATTTAAAAAAAAGAAAAATAAATGGTGAAAAAAATTTATAAATATACCTTAGGAGTACCAACAGCAATACTTATATCAATATAATCTCGATATATTATGTCATCTCCATCAATTACAGCATTAATTATCGGTTGATTCTGGAGTCCACTAACAGCAGCCTGAAACATATAAAACCATAAGTAAAAACAAAAAAAAAAACTAAAAAATTAAAAAAAAAAACTAAATTTTAACGAAATTTCACAAATTCATAACAGACAGTTACACTTACTTTTACAAATCCAGACATGAGTCCCAACTTGACTCCATGCTTCTCAAAGAAAGCTTCTTTATATTCAGATCTTAGCTTCATCAAATTTGTCCTAAATTTAAGACGGTCGTTAAGAGCTTGAATTGAACATAAACATCAGTTATTAAATGTTTTAGCTAATTATTTATTATAGAATATCCCAACTTACATATCAACTTCATTGAAAGTGGTCAATAATGCAAAAGTGTTTTGAGAATCTTTCAAACGGGTCGCCACACGCTTCCTGAGTCTCGTCATTGGGACCTAACGTAAAATTCCAAAATTTTTAAGTAAACTTATAGTGATAAAATTGTATAGCATATTAATAATTAAACACAGCTCCTATGTCTACAAAGGTCTAAACCACAAACCAATCATACTTTAATTTTATAAAAAAAAAGAAGCAAAAACAAACTGATTACGGGTAGTTAGTTGATTATGGCTGCACGGTTAAACGGAATCATGAACACATCTATTTGGTAGTCTGATTTACATTCCAGATAAGTTTTAAGTGTTTATATAAAGCTATTATGATCCAAATTGTTGGTTATTTAAAAAATAATCAGCTTGTATGAAGAGTTCCATAGTAGCTGCAACAACCTTAATTATTCGGGAAAAAATAAAATTCAATATTTAAAAAATAATCAGTTTTAGCTGAATTTTGACACTCTAGACACATTTCTCTTTTTTATTCTGAACAGAGTTAATTGTTAGAATTATATTAAAATTTAAAAATACTTTATAAAATTCAATGATAAAATACTTTACAAAAACTATAGTATATTAGTTCAAAGAAAACAAATTTTCATATTTTAAATTTAAATACGTGGAAAATAATGCACGCCTTTTTTGGTAATTTACTCTATTAAAAAAAGTAGAAAAAAATAGACATAATTAATATATGGAAAATCAATATGCTTACTCTTCTTTCTCTATCCTTTGGAGGCAATTGAGGTTCTGATGCAGCAGGTTTAGGAGAAGAAGGTTTAGGAGAAGGTGGTTTAGATGCCTCTTTTTGAGGTTGAATTTCAGGCATTGCTGGCGGCGGTGGCGGCGGGGGTGTGTCGGCTTTAGGCTGAGTTGGTGACTCAGATGGAGCCACATGAGTAGTCACACCTTCACCAGATTTTGAGATGATTGCAACTTTTGTTCCTGGTTCAACCGTATCTCCTTCTTTTGCCACAAACTGAAATTAAAAAAAAAAAAAATTATAAAATAGAAGTCAATTTGTGTTTTTTTATGAAAATGATGATCTGGTTAATAATTGATCTCTAAAGGATCAAACAAGCAAAGTAAAATATTAGCTTATATGGAAAAGATTTGGTTCATAAATGATCACTAAGTGTAAGTTTGTTGCATAAAACCTCTACAAATTGCCTTGTTATAAAGTTCAGGTTGTTATTGTAATAATTTGTAATTGTATTTGAAGTTATTTACACAAATAGTCCTTGTGGTTAGCAAAAAGTAACAGGTTTGGGTATTAAGGGTCCAAATTAGGGTGAGATGACCAAGTTACTCTTTGACATTTCACTATTTGACTTTGACTGTTCAAAAAGTCAAAGGTTATTTTGGTCATTTCACCATATAGTAAAAAGAAAAGTTAACAGAAGTTAGCCATAATACCTAAACTCGTTACAAAAATGAAAACATAAACCCAAACCTTTTACTTCCCGCATACCACAAGGATCATATGTGTAATTAATTCTTGTATTTAATTATTTATCATACAATATATTAATAAAAGCCAAAACAAAAAGGTAGAGGAAGCCTTTATTTGATCATATAACTTGATGTTGCCATTTCACACTTTGACACATCATTAAACTATCCGACCCGCCCATTTTGTCAAATCTACTAAAGTTGCAGTTTACCTCTTGAATAACACCAGCTTCAGGACTCGCAACATCAATAGTCACCTACAAGATTAAAAATAATGTTTACGCCTCATAATAACATATTATAATACAGCATTTGCAAAAACTCAATAGTACCTTATCGGTTTCAATTTGCGCAATTGGCTCATCAACCTCCACACGGTCACCAGGTTCTATTGCAAGAAAACGAAAAAGTCAAACAAAATTGTAATGCAAATGAAAAAGTCAAAGAGTTGACTAGTCAACGTACTCTTTAGAAAGGCTGCCAGAGTGCCATCACTAATGGATTCACCCATAAATGGTACAACCGCATCAACCAAATCACCTTCACATTAGAAAACAAATGTTGCATTTATGTATGTGTCGGGTCGACCCAAAGAATTTTTTATTCCACTTATTTGAGAAAAAAGCTATAAACAGGTTGTGTGTAAAATGTAGTCAAACTATATTATATACCATAACGAAATTAACCTAAATTTATGCTTAAAGCGGTATAAGATTTTTTATTCTTTTTAAATAATTTGGGTGACTACTAACTTTTCAACCCATTTGTTTAATTACTAAATTTTTTAAGGTAAATATTTGACAAATTTAAGATAAACACAACCCATCCTAGATTACATTTGCTGAAACTGCCATCTGTATTATCGTATCTATATAGACT
Source organism: Stevia rebaudiana (assembly GCA_009936405.2). Taxonomy (NCBI): domain Eukaryota; kingdom Viridiplantae; phylum Streptophyta; class Magnoliopsida; order Asterales; family Asteraceae; genus Stevia; species Stevia rebaudiana. The sequence goes on from WOUH02015942.1 coordinate 8,723, forward strand.
TCTACCTCTAATAAAGCATTCCAATAAAATGCCACGTCGCATTTTCTCAATTTTCTATAGTTCTTTTATTATTTATATTAACTAAATTAATATTTTGAATTCTTTTATTCTTTTTGTATTATCTTAAATTATAAAATACATTTAGATTTGTTATTATCTAATTAAGTATTTATATTATATATTTAAAAAGTACATTTTTTATCCATTACTTAACAGTTTCAATCCACCGTTAACAGAAACGGTCTCTAACGTTTCAAGTCTTATTAATTTTCATCCCTAACATTTCAAGTCTTAAAATTTTTCATCCCTAACGTTTCAAGCCTTAACAGTTTTCGTCTCTAACGCTTCAAGTCTTAACAGTTTGCGTCCTAACGTTTCAAACTTAACAGTTATCGTCCCTAACGCTTCAAGTCTTAACAGTTTTAAATTAAAGGTTTAATGACGAAAATTGTTAAGACTTGAAACGTTATGAATGAAATCTATTAAGGGTGGACTAAAGCTGTTTAAGTATTTGAAATCTCAGAAAGGAAAACCGCACTTACTCTATTTAAATTTTAAATTTGACGTTTCTTTAATTTGTATAATTATCAACTAAGTTTAAGGAATTTATATTAAAAAAGTATCTAATGAATAATTTTAGAAATCTCAAAGTATAATTTATAGTCATAAAAGTGTCAAACATTTATGTTTTTGAGTGTTCACAACATAATAACTTAATACATATATGCAATGATTTAATGATAAAATTTTAAATGTTGATTAGGTAACCTCGTGTAATACACGGGTTTTAAGCTAGTATATCTAATAAACAGGTAACTCATGCTGCCGCGTGTCACAATTCTAGCTCCCTGAGATTAAATTTTCCCGCTTCTTTCATTTCCAGTATTATTGCTTTATTACTTACATAAAACTTAAAATATCATTATGTAATATATTAAACATTATTATTACTTAATTTTTTTCTTTATTCACCTCATGTAATAAACAGGTGTCTAACCTAGTAAGATTATAAAGTGATAGATGCAAGGAAAATATACCACTATCAGAAGAAAATGATCGACTCCACATTTGGGTAGAAAAATCTGTTTTGAGTGATGATGCAAAAGTCCTGTAACATGAAAAAGTTGAAGTGAAATCAGGTTGTAGCATATTTATTTATTGGTATGCTTATTTTATATTTTATCTTTCAATCATCTGTAGCTATTGGATATATGCACTAATATAAGTTGAAAAAATGTCATAGAAATGTAATCAACTTTCAACTTTGTTGCAATTAGGTCACTCATATATTTTTTGTTCAAATTAGGTCACTCTTACTTATTTTTTGTTTCAATTAGGTCACTCTACTTAAGGAAGTGTTCTAATCCTATACATTTTACCCATAACATATAAATTATTTTATTTTTATTTTTTTATTCACCTAATCAACCACCATGATTTAAAAAAAAAAAGTAAAAAAAAGAATTCCAAATGACATGATAACTTAATGTTGTAGGCAAAATCGGTTTAAAAGAGCGGAAACGAGCCTCGAGGCATTTTCTGTTAGCCTCACAAGGCGTAAACCTCGAGGCGGACCGAGGCGTAAGCCTCAAGACATTATTGAAAACATTTAAAATATATATATATATATATCATAAAGATCACAATTTAATATAAAACAGACATCATAAATATCACAGATTACGCGCATAAATAGTTCAATAACCTAATTTACTAATGTTATGACATTTAAATATTATAAAACTCAGTTTCTTGTGGATCATCTTCGAGTAATTAAACTTATAAACAACAATCGAGGCTAAGCCTCACTTGAGGCGTACGCTTGTGCTTTTTCCTTTGCCTCATTCAAACTGAGGCGTAGGTTCCGGTTGACACCCATGAGGCTAAGCCTTTTGTGCTTTTTTCTAGATCCTTAGTCAAGGCGTAAGCCTCGAGGCGAGCCTCGGAAACCCTTTTAAAATTAAGGCAAAATGTATAGCATTAAAACACTTATTTAAAGTAAAGTAACCTAATTGGAACAAAAAAAAAATATGAGTGACTTTAATTTCTATCTATGTACATGTGTGTGTGCGCGCGCGTATGTATGTATATGTAGTCATGTATTAGATGTAATATATATATATATATATAAAGAGAGAGAGGTATGGGATTATATCAACCTTATAGTCATTGAAGAAACCGGAACACCTGTAATTATTCAATTTAAACATTAACTAAACAAAAGAATATGTATACAATACATTTTAAGTGTGAAGAGAAAACACTGGGTTGGAGTAAAGGTAATTACTTTGATGAAGTTGTCGTGCTAATTTAGGATTTCTTCCAAGAGTTGGTACCTAAAATAATAACACAAGCCATCAACAACTTACAACAATCTCAAAGGGACATTAAAAGCATGCAATAACAGCTATATAACAAGCGCAACTGAATATCAATATGTAAAGGTGGATAAAAGCTCTTTTTAGTAAATAAAAAAATAGAATATTCTCTAGAATTTAATATAAGCATATGAAAATATTTACTAAGAGAATAAACTCATAGAACTTAAGTTAAGTAGAGAACAAGACATGTTGAAAGATTATTATGAAGATGGTATAAGGTTTCTTGATGCACAAAAACTCCTAAATAATATTATTAAAATATAGATTCTTGATGACAAATCAAAATTTTACCCGTTTTGAGTTTTTAGTTTTCACCCATTACCCAATGTTCCAACCAAACCATTTTACCACCCATATAAGTAAGGCATATGACATAAAAAAAATATAACAACAAATGATTAAGAATGTAGACTGCAATAATAAATTAGCGATTACTAAGTTCTCGATATTTTTAATTAGATAGATGTTTATGGTTCACCTCACTTTGACATAAAAAAGTGTGAAAGTGATTTACTATTTATAATTAAACATCAACAAATTGATTGTATGCATAATATAAACACAAGAGCATATAAAAGACATGATAGATGCGTTACCTCGGATGTCAAGATTGTATCGACATAACTTTGTGACATGGATCCGGTCAATGCAGGTCGAACCCTAGCCATTGTGCCCTAGAAACAACTCAAACATGTTATACATGCAGACACAACTATATTTATATATGGATGTATGCATGCATATTCAAGCGCGTAAACGTAAATGTATGCATAAATGTAAGTGTAAGTGTGAATGTATGCGTAACAGTGTGTATATGTGTATATAGTGTAAGTGTGAATGTATGCGTAACAGTGTGTATATGTGTATATCCTTAATTTGAAAGCTATAACACAAACAAGCAAATTGTGATAAACTTATAAATAACATATGCATTTTAATTTAATCAAGTACCAATGTCCCCATGTGTCAATCGAGGTAAATTTAGGTTTGGTTAAACATATTCAAGTCATTTCACCGCTATACAAATTCATGAATTTTGATGCTGCTTATAGCCTATACCGATTCTCTGTTTCTCAATTTAACAACTTTTTTAGATGCACTGGTATTACATATGAATTTAGATAGATATAACATCCAATATTGAAAATTAATCAAGCCAGTGAAGTATACATACATGATTCACCAGATTACATGATCCTGCAGAAGCAGCTTTCCGCCTAACGATCGACCACATCATGCCTTTTTGTTCCCTTCACGATATGAAACATTCAACATCAACAAAAGTGAAAGAAATCACAGTTAAAGATCTCAAATTCTAACAAAAACAACCCTAATTAGCAACAATCAAGCTCATATCAGCAATCAGAATGATACAGATAAAGGAAGTTATGCCAAATCGTGAGATCTCGAGGTTTCAAACGGTGAAGCTAGTTTTAACAACAAAACAAAAGGGTTTGATTATTTCAAATTCCTTTGATCGATCAAAACAGAACAAACACTATATGAACACAATGGTGAAATTACAGGAATCGGGTTTACCTAATTAAAGACGATTTGCAATGTAACGTGGGTTTATCGTCGTTTTTGCTGCTATATTACAGACAGATGAACGAAATTATTCGACAAGGCGATGAGGAGCAGCCAAATTTAACGCCTCTTTCTCGAATTATTATTCTATAATTAAAGTTATTTTTTATATTAAAGTAATTCAACCATGTGTTTACTTTAAAATGTTGTAACATTTTTTTTTGGTGGCTTCTCTCTAGAAAGTCTAGTGATCCCACTTAATGGTAGAAGACCTGATTTTTCAGGACACCCTGAGTTGATCCAACAGGAAACTTACATCTGAATGCATAGTATCTTTAGGAAAACTCCATGTTAATTCAAGATTCACACTCATGACCTATTAATTATTGAGCTCTACACCATATCTGATGCCATTGAGTTATAAGCTCTTTGACGCAACATTTTTTTATTTAGTACTTTTCGTTAAGTTTCTATTGCCTATTTATCGGGAAAGTTCTCTAAGAAAATTTTAGGAACTAAAATTAATTCAATCTCTTCGAGTTTCTCTCTCTACTACATCGGTGTCCTACGAACAATAGCAAGTTTACGTTCATCACCTACCTACCACCAGCGCCGCCCCTCGTCGGACGGAGCACCATCACCCACCGCCAACCGGCAACAACAACTTCAGCAACGCCCGGTAACACCTCCTGTTTCTCTCTCTCTCTCTTCGCTCCTCCTCCTCTCTACATTTTCTGGTTTTTCTACCACCCACCCACCGCCACCCCAACCCACATCGGCCGGCGGCGAAACCCTCCATAGACCATCTTTCTCTCTCTCCTCTACACATACTTCATACCCGTCGGCCATCCTGTCACCGGAAAACACAAACCCAAACCCTAGACGCTTCCAACACCACCACCCTCGCCGGAAAACCACCCCTGCCATCAGCCGTATAAACCCGGGAAAGTTGTTCTTGCTTGATCTGTTTTGCAGGTGTGCTTAACCCGACGAACAGCTATAAGGTGTCGTCATAGTCCAGATTTCATGCTACGGTCCCGGATAGGACTCAAACGACAACAATAAGTGGCTAACAGGTGTTTTCTATCCTTAATCTTGCTTACATAACCTTAACCTTGCTTACTTAACCATATTTAACATATCGTGTTAATTTGGGGCTGTGAAATCTATTCTCGGTTGATTGGTATCTTTTATGCTTTGTGTATCTAGATTTGTTCGTTTTTTTATTAGTGGTTAATTGTGTATGTTGTCTTGTATGCTCTTGTTATCTATCTAGATTCTTTCGTCTGCTTGATTGTTTAAAACTGTTCAGAGTGTTTGACACGTGTTGCATATTGGTATTGCGTTGTGCAAGGTGTTATAATTGGGTATCTATTTGTTATTTTTGAAGGTGAAGTCTGACTGTTAAAATTGGGTTGTATAACTTGGTATATTTGCGTATCCGTTTGCTATATTACTGTATCTCTTTGTCGGTGTTTCGGTGCCTAGGTTCTATTTGGTCGATTCAATTGAGTAGTTACAATCATAGACCGTAGAGACCAAGATGTTGCCTTGAGATCGTGTCCACAGACGAGAGGTGCGGGTTTGGAGAAAAGGAAAAGGTGTACTTTACAGGTTGCATCATGGAATGTAGGGACCCTAAGTGGCAAGTTGCTGGAGCTAGTGGATGTACTTAAAAGACGTCGAGTGCAGGTGGCATGTCTTCAAGAAACCAGGTGGAAGGGAAACAAAGGAGCAGAATACAACGGGTACAAGTTGTGGTATTCGGGGTCCGATGGAGAAAAAAATGGAGTGGGTCTTCTGGTTGCTAAGGAACTATAGTGCAATGTCGTAGAGGTTACACGATATAGCGATAGGATTATGGCACTAAGGATAGTGCTAGGAGAGGAACTAGTAGTGGTTATTAGTGCATACGCACCACACACGGGGCTAGGGGACCAGGAGAAGAGAGAGTTTTGGGACAGTTTGGATGTTGTAGGAGGCATTCCAAGGGAGGAAAAAATATGTATAGGAGGAGATTTCAATGGACACATAGGCAAAGAGAATTATGGTTTCCCATTGGTGCACGGGGGTTTTGGCTTCGGGACAAGAAATGAGAGTGGTAGAGCTCTTCTGGACTTTATAGTGGCACACGATCTACGCATCCTGAACTCGTGCTTTAAGAAGGGGGATTCTATAACAACTGGCAGTTTTCCAGTCCAATTATGATCCGATTCCGGCCTTGTACTATTTGTAATCTGGTTATTATCATAATGTAATTCAGTAATTATGTGAAATAAAGATTTCTGTTACATTAGAAATCATATTTCAATTCATTTGAGTGTAAGCGAAATTACAATTCAGGCAACGGTACGAAAGTTACAAGCAAAACGATGCAAGCTTCCATGGGTCCTAAATTTCACTAACTCCTTTGGGGGTCAAACCAATGAGGTTAGATAGGAAATGGAAAATCGTGAACGTATGCGAAAACAGCGCGCAAAACGGAGTCCGAACGAAGCGGGAAAACGCTTTTAAAGTTAACCAGTCGCACCCGAAAGTGAGTGCGAATCACCACGACACGTGGCAGGGTGACACGAAGCCTTATAAATTCTTCACTCGGCCCAAAGAGGAATCGCTCGTTTTCTCTGATCCCGACTTTCCCCAAACACTCTAAAACACTCCTAGCAACCTAGCAAAGATTCTGTTCTGCTAGAAACGCTCAGTATACGCGCGGAGATACGTTTTCACGCTGTAGCAGTCGTTTCGCCTGTCAGATTTCCCGTTTCGCTTATTCTCTTATCTAGCCGTTGTTCTGCTCGTTAAGTGAGTTCATGGCCCCTTTTGTCACTTACTTGTTTTACTATATACGGGGGAGATTATATATACATATAAAATGAATCCATGACACAAT
>WOUH02016004.1:0-15507 GCA_009936405.2 Stevia rebaudiana
CAGTGTTCAGGTTCGTCAGTTAAATCCCCGTCGGGGAGGTAAGATAAATGGCTCGTCATTACTAGCCATTATTCGTCCTACGTCATCAGTTATCATCCATGTCTGTCAATATGTGTCCACATGCTCTAGAATTACCATTAGTCTATCAAGTTTGTTACAATGTTCATTTGGTCCTTGAAAGAATATGATATGGATGTGATTTTGTACAAGCTTTTTTCACAAACGAGTAATTTTTCCTTAAGTTACCAATGTATTTAAGTCCATTCTATTTTAACTCAAATAGTTCTTTAGATAGTAACTTAAATGAAATGTTATAGAGGATATATTCCTTCTCACTAGTCTTTTGCATTATATCCTTGGGGTCTTATTTTCAGGTGTGAAAATTGGAAAGAAAAAAAAAAGTGAATTTAGCACATCAGCTGCTGTCTACTATGATTGCTTGGATATGTAACAATGGATCGGTAAGCTGTCATTATTGTCATTCTATTTGTGAATTAATTAACCCTCTCATAAGACTTTCACCCGGACATCCCATACACTCACATATGCATATATATACATAGCGTAAATATACTATGAAAACCCTCTCGAGTTGAAAAAACCATAGAAACTTTATAAAACGCTCAAAAACTCTAAGTTTAAATTTTATTTTTTCTTTTAAAAAAAGGCTCACTTTTAAATGCATTTTCGTCACTTTTTATTAAAAAAAAATTGAAAAAGCGCCGAGTAATTTAAAAAAAATGCCGTAAAATAAAAAAAAACTCGTTTTTTAGCGAAATAATTGCAACATATGTAACCTTTACATATGTTTACATATGTTACATTTTCTGAAATGATCTCGACCATCCAATCTCAAGATCAACGGTTATAATAGGGTTTCTAGGGTTTCTCAACTCGAGAGGGTTTTCATATTATCCTTCCCGTATATACATATAAACAATAGATAGTCATAGACTCTAATAAACGTAAATGTATATTTGTTTGAGAACTTCACGTTCTTCTATCATCTTTTTCAAGTTTACTGTGAACTAAGGAACCATCACGAAGAAAATATATACTAGTGAGATGGAGTGATTTTAAATCTTAAAATGACAGCAAATTTCTAAGTATTTTTCTTTTGGAGCGATGCACCACTTGATGGTGGATCAATTGGTACCTATTTCCTTTTGTTATGCATATGAATACCTAAAACTTGGTGTTCATTCTGTATTTCTATATCACCGTTCGATCATCTACAATGACGAAAATTCAGGAGCTTATTTTACACTTTGGCACTCTTAACATTTCTCTAACTTATTGAAGTTTGATATGTATCATAGTGATGAAAGAGTTAAGCTATTAAGAGATTCAAGCAATGATTTCAGGTACGATTACTAATTATATGTCATTGTACCTCATTTATCAGTTCATCTTTTTTTGTCGACCCAAAATTGTGTTCTTAAGTTCTTGCCATCTTGGTTAGTTTAGGGATTTGACAAATGTTCCATGGGTGAGCTACAGATCACCATGGTTAGTTACTGAATAATTTCCATATAAATATTTTTAGGGCATTTAATTGAATTCACTTACTTTGATGATGAGTTTTATTCTCAATTTGTAGGTGATATGTCTCCAATACACATAATGCAAACAAAGAGAGAGTTCATATATGTGAGGTGAATTTTGAATTCATGTGAGTTTCTTTTAGATTGGTATTTTTGTGTTCAAAATTCAAACAAAATGATTTTGATTCTATTTCTGTTTTGTTATGGATATTTGGCTCTTTAGATTCCGTTTTTTATTTTGTAATCCTCAATTGTCGAAGTCAATTGATAAGAATGATTTCGAGCTATTGGATTTAGCTGTAGCATTGTTGAAACCTTAAATTATTGCTTTGTTGTGTCTCTTGCATAGATCATACTACAACGTACTGAATCATTAACTAATGGGCTAAGAAGGATATTTCATGTCTTCTACGATCTCAGTATACATGACATAATAATTATGCAAAGAGACAAGTGAATGACATAAAATTCTACCAGTTGTTTCTTTGAATTTGGATATTTGTATTCATGTAAGATTTTGTCGAATTAAATATTGATTTTGTACAGGGGATAGAGGTTGCTATCTCATTATATTAATTGTGATGGGAGATGCTAGCAACACGTTATTTGAAGTGTACTAAATAATTAAAATAAATTGTTTTTATATATTGGATTTATGGATTTAACGTGTTGTTTAGCTAGATCAATATAAACAAAATAGTACACTTGACGTAAGTATATCGGACCCAACACAACGTGCGGGTCCAAAATTCTAGTTAATCATAAAATGAAAATAATAGTAAGAGTTAATTCCACAAAATGGACCATGTGTTGTGACATTAATCCTACATTTGATGTATCTGTTTAAAAATTGCACTAGTTTACATATAAGTTATGGGGTATTCCCTACCACGTCAACTAATTATTATGAAGGAGATCAAGAATCAACTCTTTATAGTTAATCTCGCATTGGCTTTTGCAAAGAGGTATGATATACAAACTAAAAGGATTGAAAGTTATTTTTATGAAAAGAATGTCAGTATACTTATTTGCACGAAGACACTAAAAAATTTAAAACGTGATGCAGACCGATAAACCACTTAACACTAAAATAAAAGTGCATAGCTCTCTTACTCACCAAACTAGCTGAGTTGCTTCGTTCTAATGTTTCAACTGTATAGCAACACCTTAATTTAACAATAACTCCATTTCAAAAAAACAATAACTCTTGTAATGATATGGTGTTTGTCTTTTCACAAAAGTAATGAGAATCCAAATCATTCCAAGTGAAAGATCGGATGATATTTATGAAATAAATTCGTTAAAAAAAGATTATAGTAACAAAATAATGGGTCAACTGATTGGTTATTCACTTTTGGGCAAATGTGAAATTGAAATTATAAAGGACCAAGCATGGAGTACGTATGAACAAGAAAATGTATTTCTTTGTGCTATCAAGGAAGATATGAATAGTATTAAATGAGAGCCCTTGCTGGTTAGTCCTTTCGCTATCAAATTTTACAACATTGTTGGGGACCGTAGCCTAGCATTTATGGCTTTACCCAGCTACCCTCTCAAACTTTTTTGACGGCAAACAATTTTTTATTAACTACAAAGAATCCCGCATGGTAGCCAACGGTACCTAACGATGTATCCAAGGTCTATTCATCGACCTTTGTAAGACCATATCCCTATATAAACGGAAACCGGATGAAATCCATAAACCATCTCATCTCCTCAGATTCGAACTAGTATCTTCTATTGAACCTCGGGCATTAAAAAAGAAAGCCTCAAGTCAACCTCATCCTAACCATTTGGGATTGGAATCATTGATGTCCCATGCGACTTGGCTTATTTAATTTAAATTTTGTAACATTTTCAGTCTCTTACGCTCGATATTTTAATTTTAAGGAGAAAGTGAATATGTGGTTGTTACACATCTAACTTACATCCGGGGGTCCTTCTTCTTAGGAATGAGAGCAATGAAAGCCAACCTGCACCCAACGCTTATTCTTCCCGACGTGTGGTAATTATCCATGATCTTACTAAAATCCTATTTGATGTGCAGGATCGTGCAATTAAAACTCGAGTAATAAAAATTATAGTAAACGATCAAAATAAATCCACACACAAACGGCAGTGTACTGGTCGTGATGTAGTGGGAATGGTAAGACCGAGTATCGTCCAAGGACTCAATGGACAGAACCAAAAGGCACACTCGGGATTTAAAAGGTCATTCTACCTAATTAACTATGGGGTATTTTGGTCTTTTTACAGTCAAATAGTCAAACACTCAAAAACAGCAAACAACAATCAATTAAGCAAATAACAATCAGATGAGAAAATAATAGCTACCTAGGCTAGTATCATACAATCATACAAGTAGCATGGAGGTGTCTTCCAATCTGCTACCCTCTTCCACACGACTCGTTCAGTTGCGGTTTCTTCTAGAAGGTCAAAAGAAGCAGCCTGGGTTGTAGCGCGTTATGACAAGTAGATTTGGAATTTAATTTAGGATTAGTAGAGTAATTTAGGACCATGTAATAAACTCGTTGAAATAATGGATCAGTTGTTGTTTTTCTTTCAGTCATGCTACATTCTAGTATATATATATATATATATATATATATAGGATGTGTATTATGTGAACCAACTTTTATCGTGTGAACCAATTAACTAAATCTGGGCCCTCCATCTTATAAGAAATTCAATCTGGGCCCTTCATTTTTGTATACACTTTTTTAAATAGTGTACACATGTGTTACCTGTGTACACTATGTAAAAAATTGTATACAAAGATGAAGGGCCCAGATTAAATCACACTAAAAATGGAGGGCTCAGATTTAGTTAATTGGTTCACACGATAAAAGTTGGTTCATATAATACACATCTCCTATATATACATATATATATATATATAATTTTGAAAATTACATATAAAATTCTAATCCACATAGTTCTGATTAATCATAGGCAATACCTCACTGCCTGACAAGCGCCTAGTACCTTTTATAACCTTATGAGAGATAGACATAGGCAATACATGGGTTTGCGACCTGAACCCGAATTAATCCAATTTATTTTGTATTGATTTAGGAGACCTAGCTTGACCCGAACCCGTTTGGCTAAACCGGTTTGAAATTGACTCTTGGATTTTAAACTAGCCGTTATTTTAAACTGTTTGTGACCATTTTTTTCAATTTTTTAACCATGCTACCACCGTATGCTAGTTTAAATAGATTGGGGTTATATTACGAGTTGTTTTTTTTTAATAATAAATTTCAATGTTTTTGTAATAATTTAAAATACTAAATGGAGAATTATAAGTTTATTTTAGGGAGAATTGGATATATTCTCTTAAAAATCATGTTAATTGCGTATTTACCCAACTTAAAACTTAAATTGCATATATCCCCATCTCTAATAAGTTTTTATTTATTGACAAATATATCCTTTCTAACCTAACAACCCTATCATCAGTTGGTTCAAAAAATCAGTACCCGTCTCCATCTTACTATCTTAGTTCTCCGATTCTCCCTTGCCACTTTTCTGAGTTCAACAGCATGTTGCCACAGCTCCATCTTACTATCTTAGGTTGGAAACAAACATCGATAATCGAATTGATTGCGATGCTGAAAACCCTTTTTGGCACTGGTAAACATGAACACACAAATCAAAATTTCGGATTTATGCTTCCAAGAGTTTTTGTTAGGGTGCGATTGGAATTAGATGTTGAATTATGAATGTCCAGCTAACGAGAAGGACCAACAGTTTAAAGATGTTGGGGAGCATCTTGCATTTTTCCCTTCTTCCACCAAGGACCTTCTTGACCTTCTTATGCAAGACGACCTTTTTATCATTTATATTACATGTTCAACAATTCGTCAAATTAATTGGATGTGTGAGCCTTAGGTTTGTTTCCTATGTTTGCAAACTGTGGGTGTATTTAGCAATAGCAAATGATTTCTCGTTAGGTTTTTGTGTTACAGAATTAAAAAATAGTAAATATAAAAACATATTAATTAAAATTTAGTTAAAATTATGGGTATAATTGTCATTTTATAAATAACTTTTAATAAAATAAGTCAAAATGGGTAAATGTGCAATTGCTTCTATTAATGATGGGGATACATGCAATTTTATTTTATTGTTGGGTAAATATGCAATTAACCAAGTTTTTAAGGGTATATACGCAAATACACCTTTATTTTATTAACTTAAATTTATAAAAATATAGTTGTTTTTATTGAAAACCGGTTTGAACTTGTATCGGTTTTGGCTTGAACTTGATCTTGACAAAAATTGACGAACCCAATTTGGTTAAAAAACTGATTTATACAGGGTTTTTTTTTGCCTAGGAGGTACACAAATCAGGTATTTCCTTTTTTGGTTCCGGTTCTGGTTTGGACCAATGAAAGTTAAAATTAGGAACCCTTTTTTTGGATAGGAACCAGTGTGAACAAAGCATGTCTAATCGGTTAAGGTTCAAGTCTAATCGGTTCTTGCCAAACCGGTTTCAGTACCAGCTTTGGTTTGGGATGGTTTGCAGATTCAGTTAGAAACTGGCTTTTTGTAGTACTCCATGGCTCCATTTTTATGTTTATATATACTAGTAAGATGCACGCGCGATGCGACGGCGGCAACAATTTACAGCGCAGTACTCGTTTCTGTTAATTTATCAATTTTCTCATGATGTATGTTAGTATTCTTATTCATAATATCAATGTGATCTATCTATTCAATGCGGTAGTCGTTTATGACTTATGTTAGTTTATTCTTCAATAATACTTAACACACCGAATTTAAAAAGAAAAAGCAGGAATGTGTAGCACTGCTTAGAAAATACTAATTAGCTGGACAATAGGTATATAGCCAAAAATTAGCCAAAGTAAAAAAAAAAAAGTATAAATAATACAATAATTGTTCACACTTTGCATGCTTCACATGTAATTTTAAATCACAAAATAAATGAAATGTATATAAATGTTGTAGAATGTATAGAACCATATATGAAAAACATGGAATTTAAACTTTAAACTGAATGGATCGCCAATGCAGAATGTAAACCACAATTAAAAAGAACGTATTAAGCATCCTGGTTCGTTTCAAGACAAGTTCATCGTGCAATTTGCCTACTTCCCACTACAACAAACCAATAAATGGAAACTAAATTGCAAAAAATGGTGCTCAAAACCTTTAAAATCACGTTAGTGATAAGAGTCAAGGTCAACTCCCAACATCTTATGTTAGAAATTCTGTCATCCGTTCAGCTAGCAATATATCCTCGCACTCACTCACCTGAACCAACCAATGATATCAATAATAATTCAACCTCATTTTCAGTATTGTTTTTGCCAAAAGTAGCAAAGTTTTGCATTTTTAATGAAATTACACAGATTGTTCCCATAGTCAGATCAACTTGAATTTTTCATTGTTTTTTCATCATTTCTTATTTTGAAAGTTATAATGATCCTACTTTGTTTAACGACTTTTCTGGTATTCAATCTAAATTAGAGTTTGATTTGTGACTTCATTTAGTAAGTTGGATGGAGTTGGGCCTCATTTGGGATTTTGTTAAACATAAATTGATTAGGGTTCATTGTGATTACAAATTTGGCTTGCGGGTCTAAAAAACTGGGGTTTTTTTTGGTCAGAAACAAAGAAGTGATGAATGATGGTTTACAAAATTTTAAAGTTTAGATTTGAGACTTACTGCTCTAGGTGGTGGCTTCTTTTCATCGAGTCTACCCTTGTGGAGCTCTATTTCTTTTGTACATGCATCAATCGCTTTGTCAAAATTGAATCCATTGATCCTAATAAACCATAAAATGACATAATAATAAATAACGCTACATAAGTCAATAAGTCAAACCACACAATTAATTACCTTATCAAGAGTTTGAATGATAAGAACATCAAGCTCCTGTGCAACCCTTCTGTTGATTCAAAACCAAAAATAACAAAAATTCGATTCATAATCATCCAAAAATATGATTCAAAGTCGCCTCTTGGAAAGAAAATATGAAACAAAATAATAAATAAAAAATCCAATATGAATAGTAGTATAGAACTAAGGTAAGGTAGTGTTTGGTTAGAGGGAATAAGGGTTAGAATGGAATAAGGTATTGAGGGGTAATAAAATTTGGAATGTTTGGTTGCCAAAAGAATGAAATGACTCATTCTAATAGTGATTCCTTGCTATTTAAATACACGTTGATCTAACCCCGAAACCACCCCCCCTCTCTTTTTTTCATTCCGTTTCCCCCTCCCCTTTGTTTAAACAACAGGGATCTCGATTTTGCCCTTCCCTGCCCTCTTCTGAAGCGGATATTTTCATCAATCAGGAGGATACGATTTCATATCTTTAATCAAGGAATGGATTATTGTCAAAGAAGGTTATAAATAAATGGGGTTCTATTACGATCAAACCTGTGTGGCGATCAAACCTGCGTGGCGATCAAACCTACAAGGCGACAATCACCTGTGCGATCAAAACCCAAAAATTGGTAATTTATTAAATTGATTTTCGATTTCAAATTCTAGGTTAGAACTTAGAATAATTGTTAAATGACTTAGCTTTTTATGCGATTTTACCGCTGAATATGTTAGTAAGTCTGCATCTTCGTTCTACCTGGAAGTTTCTTGATCATATGTTTTGCTTTTTGTTTATTATGTTAGCTTTATTCATCTTTTTGCATGAAACGATAGAATCTCATAATTAGCAGAAATTATATGTAAATTACAACATCAAACTTCAAAAACTTGGAATAATTTACACATTATTATACAGCCTTTAGGTGCTATTACATAAATTATATGGCAAAAACCATGGATGAAGAACGCAAACTTGGATGGGTACAGAACATGCTTACCGATACATCTTGACGTGCTATACGGCGCCTTTTGGATTTTTTATTTTTTTTGGCAAAAACCATGGATGACTTTTATATTATTTGCTCGAAAATTGTGGATTGATGTTAATTTTTTTGCTTAGAAATTTTGGATGAATGTTGAATTTTATTAGATAAGAATATTCTATATTTTATAATACAGCTTTATTATAAATTTTATTTAGATAATATTGTGAAAAGTGGTAAAATTATAATTTTTTAATGCATGGGTAATTTTGTCTTTTTTAATGATTTGTATTCCATTCCTTTGATTTTTTATGTCTACCGAACAACACAACGTAATGATTCATTTCATTCCTATAGGGTAACCAAACATGTTATTAGAATGGTAATGATCCATTTCATTCCATCGTACATTTCATTCCTTCGTCCATTCTATTCACTCGTCCATTCCATTCATTCGTACCAAACAGACCCTAAAGCTTCAATTTTGTTTTTCCAATCCCAACTCTAGTGCCAACTAAAGCTGTGAACTATTATATTACCTTAGATCATGTATCGAACACCAAACTATCTTTAAGTCACTTAAACACATTAATAAACGAAAAACAAAATTTATGAGAAACAACTAAAAAAATCCACTTGCAAAATTTCTGATTATAAATTAATCATGCAAAACATATATATTGCATAGATTAAAACAACATACTCTGCCAGCCATTCAAGAGATATAAAATCAGTGTCCAAGCCTCTTCAAAGTCTGGTTCATTAAACATCCCATAGCATTGTGGGCAGTTAACCTTCATGTAGAAACTCCAAATCCAGCTAAATCAACTGAACCTATAAAAGCTTAATATGATTTTCTGCTTCTAAATTTTTATATAACTTTTGACCCAAACCCATTTTTAATCGTACAAAATAACAATAAAAAGAAATTAATCCTCATACCTCATTGATTGCAAGCATCCATTGCTCTTCTCAATTCCCTTGAGTTCCCTCAAAAAGTATCTAATTTCCAACAACATATTTATAATAAACATTAACCAACAAGGCCGCGTAAAAACTTATCTTGAAACATACACTAAGTTGAGACTAACCATAAATTAATAAAAGATTTTAGAAAACTTACCATGATAAAACAATGCCAAAACTATTTTATCTTCGGAATAAGGATGGCAAGCAAGAAGCTTATCTATAAGAGCACTTCAGATTATCAGCAGACTTCTAAAAGATATAAAAATAAATAGAAAAAAACTTAAATCTACAACAGTAACCTTTTCTAACAGTTTTTAATCACCACGGGGCAAGCAAGAACGAGGTTTATCACGAACTGGATGACCCTCTAAACTCAATAAATAAATAAACTGGACTCAATAAAAAACCAAACGATTAGTAGCATAAATCTTTAGAAACACATAAATCTTTAGAAACAATACGTAGCATAAATCTTTAGCATAAAAAACCTTCTGAATAATTCTTTCTTTATCAATAAACTTTAGAAACACATAAATCTTATGACTTCAAATATATGATATTAGTAGCATCATATAATCTTCTAAAATATTTACCAACGATTCTCTTTACTTATTTATTGATCTTTATTTACACCTTGAATTTTTGCAAAACAAACAAGAGATGTGAACTAAAAGTTAGTAGTATAGAATCACATGGGTATTTGACTGTTCATTTTGAAGTAGACAATCATTTAGATATGAAATTGATTATATGAGCCTTAAATGTAATCCAAAATTCCTAACATTTAAAATTTTGATAATTTTTTCCAAAAAGAAAATATAACTAAAAATTGAATTAAAACTATAAATCATATCACCTTCAACTCCACAACATTCATGTTTCTCATCTTCTCTTTTATTCCATTCTTTCTCAATATTACTCGTTTGACATCAAGCAATTGCTTCGTCTACATCAAGCTTGAAGCAACACTGAATGAGCATAGACCTACAATCAAGCAACACAAATAGAATGCTGATTCAAAATCTAAACCAGAGAAAAACAACAATAAATTATGCAGAGGCAATTGTCAGTTCAAAACGTATCTTAAACCTATCGAAAATCTGTATGACAATAGATTGGTTGTTAACCAGGGCGACCTCACTAAAAAGAAAAATAGCAAACGGTTCTTACCTCATTTTGTCATGATATTGTGAATGAACGGTCGAAGATACGTAATAGGTGGCTAGAGAAGGTGTCACGGGTTGGAAACACTCACCTTTTCGTAAAGACGTCACCATCGCTATCAATGTGCCCCAACCACCGGAAAATAACTTCAGCTGAACATAAAAAGATTAGCTAAACAGGTTCAGAAGGAAGCTAACCGAAAAAAACCTAAATCGCTATTTGAGACGAAGCCCTGACCAACCAAAGAACCTTCAAAACCAAAAATCAAACTCATATAAGCCAAAGTGATGACGAACCTGGTTGAAGAGATGAAGAGGCAGATTTGAATATTCAAATATGGGTTTTTGTGTGTACGTGCGTCTGCGTGTTTGGAGCGCCCGAATAATCTTTTCAAGATTAAGATCTAATATGATTTAAGAACAATAAGTCGTGATTTCAATTGTTTACAGGGCAGAAACAAATAATCAATTCAAGTTATGCTATAGAACTAATTCAAAAACACAAAACAATTGCAATTAATATTTGTTGGATTATAAAGAACTGATAAGTCCAAAACCACTGATAAAGTTTTATATCAACTGATATAAACATTCTCTCAACCACTGACGATCTCAACAACTAACGACACAAAGAAGACAAAGAGTGATGATACAACAACTGATGATACAAAGAACTGAAGAGCTGAAGATTACTTAGAAATAGAGGAACAACTGATGGCTTGTATCAGTTGTTCACAAAAGCTTATCAATAGTTAGTTAACTTTCAGTTGTTTTGTATTGTTTTATCAGTTGTTATTGTAATGTGACATCAGTAGTTAACGGTTAAGGTTGTTGAATGTCGCTTTCATGATGTGACAACATGGGTGACGTTCAATACCTTATAAATATGGGTTGCTCGTGTATGAGCAACTACTGATGTTTAGATATTTTTGAGAGATCATCAGCTGAGAGGGAGTTGTAATCAGTTGTTCTAAAGCATTCGGTTCTAATCAAAATCATATTCATAAATCTTGATTGTTCTTTGTTATTTCTTCATGAATTAGTTTAGTTCAATCGTTTAGATAATTTCTGATCCTAACACATTCTAATTACCAGTTACAGCCATATTATGATGCTATATAGTTAGATACAATTTAGATTTTACCAAACACACAATTAATCAAATGAAATAGTCCAAAATCGCGATTAATACGCAAATCTAACAATCATCAACAACCGTAGGAAACTAATTAACAATTCAACCTATAATCATTTTAAAAACAGTAAACAAACTAATCTAAAACATAAATCAAACGGAACGAATAAGAATTAAAGTGAAATCAATAAACCAGAATGAATCCTTAGCATCCAAACTTCAAACTTCTGATCCAATTGCTTCTTGGTGCTTGAGAACCTCTGAAATTCATCTCTAATGCGGCTGTTAACCGAACCCCCATGAAAGAACCCGTCACATCTTTTTATAACAAAAATTAGGTTTTTTTTTCTCGGTTCTAAAGTCTCCCATGCATCGCGCGGCGGTCAGGTGCATTTCTGTGCGTACCGCCCCGGACAAAATAGTCGGGCGGTCGATTTTTGCTTTTCTGGACTGGCGGGCCACACACAGTCTTTCTCCTTTTTTTTGTGCGTATCGCCCCTATTTGTCAGAATTAAACTTTCTCCTTTTAATCTCCCAGTTCCACCCACAAGTTTGTTCGTTACACCAGATCTGGTCTAATGAAAACAAGATCTAATCTTATCTACAAAATACACCATTTCCTTGATTTTGACGGCATGGCTTCCCGGTTAACTTCGTGTTTTCCCGTGTGCCCGTTCTTCATCGTTTTAACTCCGTTTTTGCTCCTTTTGCACACGAACACCTACAAATCAACATAAAACCAAATACTATACAAAAAATAATATAAATAACATAAAATATAATAAAAATACAAAGGAAAATAAGTGTGTTTTGTAATACATTAGCAGGAGGTGCGACCGCACAAGACCTTGATTTTTTAAGGTCCAAATATTTGTATTTTTATATATATTATATATAATTATATTTATAACTACAACTATATTATTTACAATGAAAACCATTTAATTTATTATAGTTTTAATCTAATTATAAATGACATAAAGATATAATAACTCACAAACTATTAATATGTTAACCCAATTTTCAACTTATGAATATTTATATATGTATATGGGCTCATTTTCAATGAGTGCACATGACACTTAAATTTACAGAGACGACCATGATTAAAGTTCAAGCTAGGGAGCATCTGTAATATAAAAAAAAGCTAGAGGAATATGAGGAAACGGGGAGTGGCAAATCAAAATGTATGCTTACAAGATCACCTGGTATAGCAATCCAAGTAGCCTCATCTTTGCTTTTACCTTACAAAAAGCCGCTAAGACTCTCCGCAACAAATGTGTTGTTGAACACACTACATTCTAGTTTGTATTTTGAATCTTTTGTTTACGTATTTGTATAGTTTTGTATTGTTTTAGATACGTCTCATGCTTGTACTTATTCTTTCCGTAATTCTCAGGTGTCCGTAGTGGAAACGATGTTTTTGAAGCTTAAATGAAGAAGAACGAGCATTCGAGTGGAAACAAGACGAACGTACGCGAAATAAAGAAAAAATTTGGATTTCCTATCTTCCGCGCTACGCGCAAGCCTAGAAGGAAGGCCCGCGCGTACCGCTTGCGCCCAGAAAAGGAACGCGGTGTATCTTGACTATTGTTTCCCGCGCGCTACATGCGAGAGGGATACTAGCCGCCACGCGATGTGTGGGAGGCTCTAATTCGACAAAAAACCCTAAAAGTGAGTGTGTAAGTTGAAAGGTATCCAAAAGGTTTTAGGGTTCGACTATCAGCAGCTTTGGCGTTTTGGGGGAGGAAGCAGCAGAGATCATCAAGTTAGAAGCTTGGAGTCGTTTGGATATATTAATTGGTTGGTTTTAGTTTGTTTGATACATTGTTTTGTTTAATTCTTCTTTGTTTCTATTTTGAACGATTATGACAGTGATATATATGATTGTTTTAATGTTTTCAATTTTCATGTTTGACTAAATTCATTAGTAGTTGCCTAAGTGATGTTGATTGTAAGAAGTTTTGTTGATTAATGGTGTTTGGACATTGATAATTAATATTGGTAGTAATTAATTTAATATACAAACCTTAATCAACTATATAGCAGTCTAGGTAATGGTAATTGGTATTGAGATCAAGTCTAGGTGTCATTTGTCTATGAATTGCATTGTGTCTTGGTAAATTTACTAGTTTAGGTTTTGTTTTGCGTCTTTGACACCGAGAGGGTATAAGGGTTTGTTGTCTACTGCGGGGTTGGTTAATTTGGATGGACTGAGAGAATGACCTAGGTTAGTTGAACTTGTCTTTAGCAATTAAAGGGTATTTGGTTAATGGTTTTGTATTCTTTAGTGCACGATTTAGGCCGAGAGGAAAATCAGGTACATGATACTTATATTACCGGATAGGTTAGGCCGAGAGAAACCTAATCCATAGATTTAGGGTACTAATAAAGTCAATCTGATAGGAGTCTTCTTTGTAGTGGTCCAGGTCAAGGGACCAAATCACCACTTCTTTCCATTATCACTTGATTGATTGCATGATACTAGGCACTAGCTTGGGTAGCTATTGTTTACTCATCTGATTGTTATTTGATTGTGTGCCTACTTATTTGACTGTTTTTTACTGATTGCTTGTGAAAAGACCAAAATACCTCTAGATCCTAAGTTGCATGACCTTTCACTTTTCTGATTGTGCCTGTGGTTCTGTCCATTGAGTCCTTGGACGACACTCAGTCTTTCAATTCACACTACAATACGACCGGTACACTTGCCGTTTATGTGTGGATTTATATGATCGTTTATTATAAATTTATTACTTGAGTTTTCACGCCATGATCACGCACATCAGCAACGCTAGGGGCTATACGTACTACATGTATCTTAGTCAGCATGCTACCTCAGCTTTCCACTCATCATTCCCACAAACACATTTTATCACCTAACACATCCTTAATTTCCACATGCACCCTATTTATTTCCACATTACCTTTTCTTTTTTATTTTTGTTTACTAAATATCTTACTTTTAACTAACAAATATATTAAATAAATAAAACTAAAGCGTAAATAATTAAATAAAAATCATACGTAATTAGTTAAATAAAAAGAAAAATTAATAACCAAATTGCATTACAATAAAAAATTAAAAATAAAATCACACAGCTTAAAAGATTTATTTATGTTTAGTTTTATAAGAATTATTTATGTTTACTTTTATATA
Organism: Stevia rebaudiana; assembly: GCA_009936405.2. Classification (NCBI taxonomy): domain Eukaryota; kingdom Viridiplantae; phylum Streptophyta; class Magnoliopsida; order Asterales; family Asteraceae; genus Stevia; species Stevia rebaudiana. Next base: position 14,808 of record WOUH02016004.1, read on the forward strand.
TTTTATAAATTATATAAATAATTAATTTATATTATTTAAGTAAATAATTTATAAATATTTTTGCTTATTTATGAATACATTTAGAAAACATTAAAATTCAATATATATATATATATATATTTGTTGGATGAAGGGGCCCACAACCCTCCCCCACAAACATTATGACGTTATGAAGTGCATGTTAGTATTTCTGCAATATGAAAGTAAGAAGAAACTTAAACGAGTAAAGAAACAATAAATCGGGCTTGTGTTTGACACAATTTCCTTAGACAACGTGAGCTCTTTACCAGAAGTCATCTTTAGAATCAATTCGCCTCGCCTTTGATTTCCGCAATATTAGAATTTCCCATAAGAAGTTTTTCTCCATTCGTGATCTCCTTCAATGTGTTAAACAGACCTTTCTCCATTGGATTGGTTTTCTTTCCAAACCGCCCACTGTTTTTGTTACCTTTCGAGTATTGGCCATGTTCAACAACATTAACCTTTGCTGCCCCATGACCATCAGTTTTCTTTCGGGAAACTTTATTATCTTCCTCAATGCGAAGAAACACAACAAGGTCTTTGATAGTCATTTCCTTTCGCTTGTGCTTGAGATAGTTCTTGAAATCAACCCAACTTGAAGGTAATTTCTCGATCATAGCCGCAACCTAGAATGTTTCGCTTAGCATCAGTCCTTCAGCATGAATATCATTAAGAATAA
>WOUH02016027.1:0-15497 GCA_009936405.2 Stevia rebaudiana
GACTTAGTATGCTGGCATATAGTTAGTGATATATGATGTAAAATATATTAGATAGAATGTAATAGCACTCTGGTTTTTAATAAAATGAAGTTTTTGTTCCGCTGCTATGTACTCTTTATCTTAACCATTATGCTTATGTGTAAATCCAATGACGTGGCGAGCCTATGGAATTTGGGGCGTCACAAACAAGGGCGTTTTTCTCTGGTTTTTGTCTACTATTTACATCGTATTCTTGTAATTCTTTACTACGATTCAAGGTTTTTGCCCCTTTTTTCTTTCTGTAATCGTAATCTAGGGCTTTTAAAAATGTCTAGCTGACCTCTATGATTACTGAAATTCAGCAACCGGCTAACGTCGGCGACTACCCCTGAATTTGCTGTTTTTCAACGTTTGTACTTTTCAATCTTAAACCATTATCCTTCCTCCTTTTTTTCATGGATGAATTTTCTTCAATTTCTCCAACCAACAACCTTAATGAAGATTTCTCAAATATGTTCCCGTATGCTACATTTGATTTTCCTGATCCCTGTAAGTTTTATTGTTTGTTAACAACCCTTTTTTTTATATTTTTGTTTTGTCTGTTTCCTAATTTTTTTTTTATTTTTATGTCACAAGATCTTAATAAGGAAACACCCATAAATGGTGACCTTCTTTTTAACCGCATCACTGTTTTTCAGTTGATAATTTTTTTTATCAATTTATTTCTATTTTGTTTATCTGCATCATATTCTGAACCATATATATTTTGTTATTTTATTATTTTTTACAACAGGAACAAATTCTGAGTCCCATGTTAATCTTGATATAAAACTTGTCCTTGCTGCTTGTTCACCAACCATGTATGAAAATGATGCTTTTATTCTTCGACTTCGTGACCGTTTCGTAAATTGCCCCAATTTTATTATGATTCGGTTGTGTCAAACGGGCAGTTGCAATCAGTTTTTTTGGCTGATGAGATATGTATGAAAAAATATCAAGCTTTTGGTGATGTTTTATCTTTTGATCACAACTATCAGACCAATAAGTAAGTGTACCATATGTTACATTTTTCAAGTTATATAATATTAACGGTTATAATCAACTATACCTAATACACCTATTAGATTTGATAAATTTTATTTTTGGTTTTAACAAAGTTAGTTGTTCCGTTTTTTTACACACCTGCTCCGATATATTTCTTTGTTTTTACTTTGATTTTAGTTTACACATTTACATAATTCTAATATTTTACATATGTTACAAACTTTGTATCTGTTTACATTTTTTTCTCATATGTTACATATGTTACATCTTTAACATTGTTATTTTATGCTACACATGTTTTACTATGTTACATATGTTACAATTTATTTTTGCTTTGATATATATTTACATGTGTCAAACCAGGTATAACATGATCTTTGTGCTTTTTACTGGTGTTGATCATCATAAGCGTTGTGTTACCTTTGGAGCTGGTCTGATTAGTAACGAAACCATTGCATCTTATAAGTGGTTACTCCAAAGCTTCCTTAAAGCACATTGCAAACAGCCCAAATTATTTTTAACTGATCAAAACCCTTCTATGAAGCAAGCTATTTTACAGTTTTTTAGTCGGTCTCGCCATCAGTTATGTATGTGGGATGTTATGAAAAAACTTCCTTGTAAGGTTATTTTTTTTTACAAATTCACTTATTTCGCTGTTTTTATATTTTTTCCACACTGATATCTGGTGTCCTCTTGCAGAATACTCACATTAGGTCCGAATTAACTCACTTAATTTGAAGTGCTTACATGAAACCTTCTACCTTTGAAACAAAATGGATGGAAATAATGGATAACTATGAACTGTCAACTAATGAATGGGTTACTAATATGTATTCAATTAGGCGTTTATGTGTTCCTGCTTATTTTAAAAATGTTCTAATTAGTTGTTTGATGCAGACTACTTCACGGTTTGGACGTTCAAATTCATCATTCAAAATAAACTTCAGTTGCGCCCATACTCTTTTTCCTTTCCTTGTTTGGGCTGAAAATAGGCTCTCTAGTGAAAGAAATCTGCAAAGACTGTTGTATTTCAAAACCGAAAATCTATCGTTTCATGGTCTTACAGGTTTGCCAATTGAGAAACATGCATTTGAAGTTTACACTGATTCTATATTTGGTGAAGTTCAAAAGGAGATTACCAAAGGGAAGTATTTGTGCTACATATCTAACACTAAACCTGTTGATAATATTAAAATTTATTTTGTTACACAGCTTGACAAACGCCTCGATGTAACAAACGTGTTCCAGGTATGAATTTTTAGTGCAATATGTAACAAATGTTAACTATTAATTGTTTACATATGTACCATTTTTAAATTCATGGGTAAAGATTAAATATTTAATACTACCTATTTAACCAATTGAATTTATTCTCAGGTTCACTTTTGTACAGAGACTAAATCCGCATATTGTTCTTGTGGTCTGTTTTTGCGTATTGGCTATCTATGTCGACACATATTTAGTGTTTTCGGCGTTAACAGAGTTGACAAAATCCCTGAGAAATTTATTATTAAGCGTTGGACAAGAGATGTTATTCCCAAGGAGCAAGATTAGCGGGACACGACTGTTTCTTATTAATGTTGTTTATGTTAAGTTTTAAGTACATCATTTAACTTAAGTTTGAAGTAGAAACCTTATTTTATGCACTTTTTGTAATGTTGTTCATAAGTTTTAACAGTTTATGCGTCTGTCCTCTTGAAACTATTTGTTTTGTGTGTAACAATGAATATTAATGCCATGAATTATGTTTGTTATGATTGATCTTAGAAGTATCTAAAATATTTGAAAAACATCTGTTACATATATACGTAACATATTTTACATATAGAAGCAGGATTTAATTTAATTTCTGTCTTTCTCTAAGCCACTAGTTACATATGTTACAAACACCAATGTATAGCCTTGGTCTGTATACCTTATGACCTACACCATGTTAAAGAACCATGGGAAAAAAAACTTTAAATACAAGATTTTACTTTTTGTCCTTTTCATAGGATTTCCTATTATATCTCATCATGATTGCTTTTGTACTTTTTGCACCCTTCAATACAAGATTTTACTTTTCACTCTTACACCTTTTGTACTATACCCCATACCTTACTTTTGTCCTTTATTAATTTTTTAGTGCTTTTCATCATATCATCTCTTTAAACAGGCAGAATCTTGAGACTTATCTTCATCTTGGTTTTTCATGGAAGATTTGTCTCTATCATCTCCAACCAACCACATTCATTACGAAAACCATGAATTTATGATGGATCCTCCACAACATTTAATACCTCACAACCTCTTTCACAATTTCACAGCTCTGTCTCCATATAACCCCAACGACCTTGATGATTCAGGTATTTATTTCTTTCCATATCTTTTATCCATTTTTTTCATGACTAATCATTGTCTCTTTATATTCACTATTTCTTGTTTTAATTTTCTTGTAGTAAACACTCCTACAGGACCTACCTTCTGATAATGGAAACCCACCAAATGGTGACGATTATACCTTTCCTTCAAACTTTCTGATTTTTTTACGTCTGCACACAACTGTTACTTTATATCTTTTTATTTTATTTTATATTTTTTTATTATTATTATTTTTTTGTCGAAGTTCCTTCTATTTTTTGCTAATAATCATTCTAATTCTTCATATTACACACAAGACACTCCCCCTGTTTCTTCTCATGTAGAAGAGAACCCAGGTTTTGTTTGATTTTCATTAAACTTAAATTACTCCTTTTTTAATATTTTTTTTTAATAAACAGATTCACAACACCAATTTGTGACCGTATCGGCTAACGGTACCAAACATTATTTTTCCAAAGTTAGTTTTGATATAAAACCTGTTGTTGGTGCTTGTTTCCCCACTTTTGAAGATGTTGTTGCTATGTATACAAATTATGCTGTTCAATCTGGTTTTTCTGTTCGCAAGGGTCAAACCAAACTTTGGAAAGGTGTACCAACTCATAAATATCTTCGTTGCAACAAATATGGGAAACCACAACTGAAACGCAGTTTTGACACTTTGTGTGAAATTTCTATGGAGGTTAGGCAGTCTACCTTTACAGTTACTGACTGCCCCGCCCATATGTTGGTCCTGTTAGAGCGCACTGGTTCATGGTTTCTTTAATGGGTGGGCATCATAACGTTCATGGTACCCCTAATGATTTCAAAAATGTTTTGCCAGTCAATGCGTATTTTTATTGGCAATCGTGATTCTCAGCTTTTTATTGATCGACTGTCTGACCGTTTCATAAAATCCCAGAATTTTTATTATGATTCCATAGTCTCTAAAGGTGAGTTGCATTCTGTATTTTGGGCTGATGAGTATCTAAGATCAATTATCAAGCTTTTGGTGATGTGGTTTCCTTTGGAGCTGGTTTGATAAGAAACGAAACTATTCCCTCGTATAAGTGGTTACTTGAAAGCTTCCTTAAAGCCTATTCCAATCAGCCCCAATTAGTGTTAACTGATCAAGACCCTTCTATGAGGCAGGCTATTTTACAAGTTTTTACTCAGTCTCGCCATCGGTTATGTATGTGGCATGTTATGAAAAAACTTCCTGTTAAGGTAAAAATTTCCGACACAGATTTGAAAAGGACCTTGAGTTTGTGATTAAAATTTTTTTCTGCACATAGATTTCTGGTGAGTTGTTGCAGAATACTACTGACATTAGGTCAGCTTTAAATCGCTTGGTTTGGAGTTTGTATATGAAGCCTTCTACCTTTGAAACTTGATGGATGGAAATTATGGACAAATATGACCTGTCATCTAATGATTGGTTGAATGACATGTATTCAATTAGGCATTCTTGGGTACTTGCCTATTTTAAAGATGTTCCAATGAGTTGTTTGATGAAGACTACTTCACGTTCTGAAAGTTCAAATACATCCTTCAAATTAAACTTCACTGGTGCCCATAATCTTGTTCAGTTCCTGCTTTGTTTTGATAACCAGCTTGATAGTGAAAGATATAGGCAAAGAGTTTCTTATTTGCAAACTGAAAATGTATGTTTTGATGGGCTTTCTAGGTTGCCAATTGATAATCATGCATTTGAAATCTACACTGCTGCTCTATTTCGAGAAGTTCAAAAGGAAATTAACAAAGGAAAGTATTTATGCTACATATCTAACACTGAATGTGTTGATGATATTAAAGTTTATTCTGTTACACAAATGGACAAACGGCATGATGTAACGCACGTATTCCAGGTATATAACCGGCTTTAATATTTTACAATTTTCATTTCACTATAAAATGTAATTTATAACATATGTTACACTACTATTTTATAACTTTTTTTATTGTAACGTATGTTAAAAATTATATCTTATTAAGTTCTTTTATTTTAACATATGTTACAGATGTTAAGTTTACAAATGTAACAAATTTGTATCACTAATTTTTTAATTTCCACTGTTTATTCAGGTACAATTCGGGACAGAGCCACTAACCGTATCCTGTTCTTGTGGTCCATATTTGCGTATTGGATATCTGTGTCGACATATCTTTTGTGTTTTCCGTGTTATAAAGTTGAAAAAATCCCTGAGGCTTTTATTATGAATCGTTGGAAAAGAGATGTAATCCCCAAAAGCATTTTTCATTGAAAATCGTTATGGTGTTGACAACAGCCCTCAAACTATCTTGAAGAATGAGATTTTGGAGCTTATAATAGATTGTCTTGATAATTTAAGGGGTGACACTGATGCATTGCAAGATTTTGCCAATGAACTTAAGCAAACCAATATGAAATTATGTGACAAAGTCACTCCTCCGCCTGTAAGCAACAAAGCAAATCAATCGGCTGTTGAGGATTTAGTGGGTCAGTCTATGGATGTGGAAATACAAGTTAACAATCCGGAAGACGTGCGGACCAAAGGTTGCGGCAGACAACGTCGGTTGACTCCCCAGGATAATCATGGTCAAAATCCTCCAAAAGTTCCACTCCTTTGTTGTAACTGTACGCAATATGTTATAGGGCTTGAATCTCGTAACTGCAACAATAAGAACAAGGAACTCGATTAGTAACAACATGAATGGGCTTTTTGTTATTTTGTGACATACTTGTAACAGGTTGTGCGTCTGCCTTTTTGAAAACTATCTGTTATGTGTGTAACAAAGTTGCTCAATTAATCTCAATATATGTTTTGATTGTTAGTTATTGTAATTATTGTGAAAAACATGTTTTTAAATTTATTAATTTTTCACTTTTATTGAAATAATATAAAAAATCATAAAGTACCTAATACTTTATTATAAAAAAAAATTCACATTAAAGTAGCTTTTTGTCCAATCAATCAAATAATGACTACTCTTTCCTAATAATACATAAAGTGTATTATCTTCCCAAGAACCCACCTACCTCTATCCCAACTATTTAATTGTTCTCCCCCATCACTCACACCATCTACTTCCAAGAACTTCTTTACCTTTTCCAACTTTACTAAAGAAATTATGTCTCACAAGGGAAAACGCATTCTCTTATGGGGTAAAAAAACCCAAAATTGAAGATCCAGAAATTTGCTTACAATCTCCAAATGTTGTTGTTGGTCATCTGAAATTCCTATGAAAACCCAGGACTTGATTTCTGGTTTTCAAAACATGTCTTGTTCAAATGCGGACGACTTAACTGGTATTCCAACTAACCGACCGTTCAAGCCCCCCAAACCCGCAAAGTTTCAAAAATCAAGTTTATTTATAAAGAAAGAACCTGTTGTCAACCTAGAGTTTGATTTGAATGCTCCTGTTGTCGAAAAATTTGATGTCCCTCCTCTTCCAAGTAGCTATAGTCACAATGCTACAAATCTTCCATTTGAGCGTCCAGGTATTAAAAATTAAGAACATTATCATAGTTCTTAACTATTTGTTTTCCATTTATTGATAAAGTTTGTTTATTTTTTTTAGAATTGCATGATCCTTGGCAAGCCTTTGAACCTTTTGATTGGGATATGGCTGTAAAAATTTCGCAAAAATTAGAGATGGAGCACAACAATACATTTCAAAAAGACTATGGTATGTAACAAAAATTATGTTTTTCTATACATACTGGTTTCAGTTGGTACATTTACGTAACATATGTAAGAAATAAACATAACATATATGTAATATATGTAATAGATAAACATAACATAAGGTGTAACATATGTTACATATACATAAACATTATTATTTAGTATTTTCAATAGGAATTGGATGTTATGAGGAGTTTCAAACTCCCGCTGATTTGGAAATGTTCGAGAAGTATGACAAAAGTCACAATAATGTTTCAAACCCAGTCTGTGGAAGTTCTACCAATGCCACTAACCAAACTGCTCGCCCGGTCCCTTATTTTGGAAATGATCGCGGCAAAGTTCCGTACATTGATACACGCCACTACTTGGACTGGCACTGGGAACGTAAGGCGTTCGATGAAGGTTATAGCAGTGATGACAGTGATGACAATTACACTATGAACTGCTTTTATGTATTTTTTAAAATCTGTTGTTTTATGTACTTGCTATGTATCCGGCTGTTTCGATGATTTGGTGTTTATTTTGATTTTTCAATTTGTGTTACATATCTTAGAAAACCTTTTGATCTAAGTCTGTTTCAATATGTTACATATGTAAACAAGTTTTGGTATGTAACATATGTTACACGATAATTAATGTATAGCACAACTGGAATATAGAAAAAACTAGATTTATAAGTTTGCAAATAACCAAAAACCCAAAAACCACCATACACTCCAAACATACAAACCACCAGACTACATAGTTATGTTACCCAAAACCTCCAAAAACCAACATACAAATGTTTGACACATCATTACTAACTACAAATACCCACTTCATAACAATTTCATTTACCAAAAACTTCAGAAATAATTTGTTCTTTCAGAATATTAGCATCTGAGAGGACAATATGCGTTGCATACTTCTTCCTCAGATGGTTAAGTTGCGCCTTTTTTTTCTTACCATGTTTACTAATCCCTACTTCAAACTTCATTCCTTTCCCCATATAAGTCCCATATGTCTCATCAAAAACACACCACAATCCACTGCATTTATGGTGGTGGCCCATGGTAATGTGTACTTTTGTATCTTTGTAGAGCACATTGATTCACTTTTTGGGTGATTCACATATTGCAAATACTTAACAAACAACTCCTTCTGTTAATATAAAATCATATTATTAAAAACTGTTTGCTTACTTTTAAATTAAAATAAGAAAAGAAAACACTTTAAACTTAAATTTCCTACCACTTTATATGGTGATGTTTTCTGAAGATACTCCCTGTGATCGTTTAGACTGACTAGTGCCATTGTATTTGCAAAGTTGTCTATCACGGTTAATGCAGTGTTTTTTAATTCAAAAACTATGAGATAAAAGTGTGAATACTCCAGAATTGGGAAAAACACCAAGTCAACCGATTTAAGATCCTCTGAGATCTTATTAACTTCAACTGCCCCTTTCATGTTTGAGATGAATTTCTCTTTACGTTTTGTAGCCTCACACTTCTCGTTGTTTAAAATCCAGTCAACCTAAAATTTCAAACAGACGTAGTTTTTTAACATATGAAACAATCAGGGCTGGTGTTTCACATATGTTAAACTTTTTTATTTGTAAAAATAAATACTTACCACCATATTTGTTCCACCAAATAATCGATGCGGAGATGTATTGTTTCGAAACTTTTCCTGATGGTTTAGCACCTCCGCCCATGCGTCAATCACCAAATTCATGACCCTTGTCCCTGGTTTCAATGTTTTCAATTGTCGCCTTTCAACAATTATATTGTTTATGCTTTTAAACACCACATCTAGCCTAATGTATATTTAATAAAAGTATAAAACTGTTCAGTTAATAATAATGTCAAACTTAAACCATAATACATCAAATATAAACATACCCCTCAATTTCATCTTCTTCAGCAGTACATGCAACCATTTTACCTTTCCTAAAAAAAGAAAATTGATGGGATTGTAAATCATGTATTATGAAATTTCAACTGCGACATAATGATATGTAATACAGTAAAAACATACTCCATTTCCTTTTCAGAGAAATTCTTATTCTTCTTTCCGTATAGTTTGTAAATTACATCATCATCTTCGAACATAAATTCCCAGATTTTTTCTTCATTTTTTGTGTGTCCTTCACCTATGTCAACTGGTCTTATTACATAGGGTGATTTGATTGCTCCAGCTAGCATGATCTCTCGAATTGGGTTTTTCCTTTTTGATTCTAACTTTTCTATCATCTCAAGACGCTTTTCTTCTAATGAACCTGCAAAGATTTTTCAAATAATTACGTTATAATTATCTATTGATAAGTTATCAATTAACAATAACTTTTTATACACCATCATACGTTTAGCCTGCTGTTCCAATTCCTCAAGGTTAAACCATCGTGCATCTGTCGGACACATGTAACATATGTAATTTTCTAAGCAAGACAATTGTAGCATATGTTACATGTATTACTAAAATATGTGAACACAAATAGATTTACCTGCTACTTCCGTATCCATGCATTTATCTTCCACAGTTTCAGTATTGTCTTTACTAACGTTTTTGGCAAAATCTTCCAAATTCTGACTCACATTATCTTCTTTGTTTTTATCACCTACATATAAACAGATTTTGTTGAAAAGTTTAACATATGTTAAAGAGTATATTGAAAAAAAACATGTGAAACATGTTTCATTTTTTAGTTAAAAAAATTCAATAAATAAGATGTAACCTGTCAAAAAAATCTCGTTTTCTCCATCCGGCTGAGTCAAGCCTAAGCTAAAGCTTGGTACCTCTGTATCCGCCATATTTCTCAAATTATCTATTTGATCTTTTAGTTCTTCAACAACTACATAGAAACACATGTTGCCATCACATTTCTGACCAGATTGAACTTGTATTATCATCAGCTTAAACCTATGAACTCCATACCTAATGTGAAAATGTTACACATGTTAACTTTTTTATATAAAATATAACATATGTTACATAGTATACTTTATGACACCCACAAATCATTATTTACCTAACATATGTAATTTTCCAAGATAGACAGGCATAACATATCTTTCATGTAATACTACAAGAAAACAAATATATTTTTACCTGTCACAACCGTATCCATTCCTTTATCTACCACGGTTTCACCAAAGTCTTTGCTAAGATTTTTTGCAATATCTCCCAAATTCCGACTAACATGTTCTTCTTTGTTTTTATCTTCTACATATAAACACATTTTGTTGAAAAAAAATAACATTTTGTTATCAAAGTATATTGAATAATGTACTTAAAAACACATATTCCATTTTTTATTTAAAAAAAAACAATAAATAAGTTGTAACCTGCATCTGCCTGAGTCAAGCCTAAGCTAAAGTTTGGCCCATCTTTCTCCGCCAACTTTCTAAAATTATCTGATCGATCTTTCGTTTCTTCCACATCTACATAGAAACACATGTTGTATTATATTAAAAGAAGCATAAATCACCTTAAACCTATCAAGTCTACACGTGATGTGTTTCATTTTTTAATATCAAAATGTTACATATGTTACATTTTTTAATATCAAAATTTAACTTATGTTACATAGTATACTTTACATAGTATAATGAACTAACATCCTTATCCATACCTTTATATTCAATGCTTTCACTAAATTCTTTGCTAAGATTTTTGGCAATATCTCGCAAATTCTGACTAAGATTATCTTCTTTGTTTCTATCAGCTACATATAAACATATGTTACAAAGTATATTAAAAAAATGTACATATAAACACATGTTTCATTTTTTGTTTTAAAAATAAACAATAAATAAGATTTAACCTCCATCTGGCTGTGTCAAGCCTAAGCTAAAACTTGGTCCGTCTAGCTCGCATTTCTCAACTCCATACCTAATGTCAAAATGTAACACATGTTACATTGTTTATATAAAATGTTACATATGTTACAACGTATAGTTTATAAGAACCACAAAACCATTATTTACCTTTTGTATCCACCTTCGTAGTCACATTGTTCGTTATGTTTTCATTTTGACAATCTGGCTGAGTGAACCCTAAGCTAAAGCGTGGTCCGTCTTTGTCCCCCCTCTTTCTCAAAGTATTGGATTGATCTTTCTGCTCTTCAACGTCTACACAGAAACACTTGTTATTTTATGATTTCTGACTAGATTTAACTTTTGTTATATTTAAAAAAACCATAAATCAGTTTAAACTAATCAAGTCCATACCTTCTTCCTCAGAATTACGTGTAACATCCTGAACTTTCGAGGAATCAATTGACACCTGTTTACTCTCATTATCTGTAATGGGAGTCTTAGTTTCAACACCTACATATAAACATATGTATCATAAATGTAATATATGTTACATTTATTACTTAAAATGTAGATTTCATGAAAAGATTTCACATATATAATAAAAAATGGAACATATGTTATCAAGGTAAAAGATTTTTGCATTGACCTTACCTTTAAAAATAGTGGTTTCCTTACCAACTTCGTCCAATTCCAAATCCTCCAACACATCATTTATTTTTTTATTGGCAACCTCTACGCTATCCTCCACATTTTCTCCAATTGAAGCATCAATCTTCGGTGACTCCAACATGTTATCAACACCATCAGTCATTTCACGAGAAACCACTGCACGAAAAAATTCATCTTTTTTTTTCCATAACTTTATAAAATCCAATTAAATTAAATTTAATCAAACTAACTACTTTGACATATATATACCTCTTTTTGCCTTCTTTCTGGTGATCATTTTCTTTACATCTACAGCCGTTGTAACTTTCAACTTTTGCTTCCTTTTATTTGTAGTGTTTTATGTTTTAAATTATATAATAGGTACATAGAATTCTAATAAAAGTATGTTAATTCAGTTGTAACTTTAAAAATAGTTAATTCCTTACCAACTTCTTGCAAATCCAAATCTTCCAACACATCATTGATTTTTTTATTTGCCACCTCTACGCTACCCTCCACATTCTCTACAATTGAAGCATCAATCTTCGGTGACTCTAAAATGTTCTCAACAGCATCACTCATTTCATGAGAAACATCTGCACGAAAAAATTCAAGATTTTTTTCAATAACTTTATAAAATCCGATTAAATGAAATAAAATCAAACAAACTACTTTGACATATGTATACCTCTCTTTGCCTTCTTTTTTTTTCAATTTCTTTAAATCTTCAGCGGCTTTACGTTTCAACTTCTGCTTCCTTTTATCTCCAATTGGTACATCTTTCTTTTTTTTCTTCCTTTTCTTTTCTTTTGCTGATTTTTTTTCCAACTGCTTAATACGACTAAGCTTCACATTCTCCTCGAAAAAAGCGAGCATTTCAAGTACTGATAAATACTTTCTTTTCAAAACTTGAATTTGGTGACAATCTGGATGGTTATCCAAGACAGTTTTCATTTTGACTTCAAAATTTTGCAAATTGTTAAGTTCCGCTTCAAACATCCTTTGTAGATGAACAATCTGATCCTATAATTATAAAAAAAAAACTTATTTGTTTTGCAAAAAAATTTCAAAGTTAATTACTAATTAATTTAGATTTTTTTATCTACTGACCTCCAAACTCGGTTCCTCGTCACCTTTAGAGACAACTTTGGATAAACGTTTAAAATCCCCCAAACCAAAACCACCATGCATTAATTCCCATGTTTCCCTTCTTTTTAAATTGTTCATATTCCAAAATGTCATTGCATTTAGATTTTTATTAACGCGAACACCTTTGCATTTAAAACTGTCTACATAGAACAACTGTCAAAATAATAACGTGGTTACAAACTTATTTAAAGATATTTAACATATGTTACAGAAACCAAATTTATATGTATCATAACTATAAAATATTACATATGTTAAAAAAACTAAAACTTTTACAAATGTTACTTACTGTAAGAATTGCGAGTGGGCCGGCAAATTGTGATTTGGGGTCAGCTCTTTTCCATTTTCGCTTGCAATCCTTCATGGAATTCCGAATATAATCACACCAATTTAACTTACTAAAATCCGTTTCAACACTAAAATATTTTAAGATTTTAGTTTTACATCTTCCTTGACCATGACTTTCGACTAAAACGGGCAAAAACAACATTAAGAAGTCTAATCGAAAATTGAAATCGTCCACATCGCCAGCTTTTGCGATCTGCTCTACAAGCTGTGTTGGAGCCACATCTCTGCCAGGATATCTTTTTCTCCACTCAACTACACTCTTATCCCTTTTTTTCAGCTTTGGTAATTTTGTAATTAATGTTCCCCCACACGGAACACCAACCAACTGCTGGATCGACTCGTTTGTTATCTTAATGTGTTTTTGAGGAATCTTAATTTTCAATTTCTTTGGTCTAAAGCGATCCACAACATAATATACCAATCTCCCAGGGACTCCATTCATGTTGAAGGTTAAAAGCTGTCCAAAGCCCATCTTCTTCACTTCTTGTTTTTGGTTTTCCTTAAGTAACCCCAGACACTTAAAAATTGTAGTGGACATGAAGGGGTGTTTAGTGACCTACTACTATTTTCCATTGTCTCCTTTACGTCTACCTCGCTCATCTTTTTTTTTGCTTCACCATTCAAATCAATGTTTTTTCTTTTCTTACCAATCTGTTTTCGGGTTGATTTTTAGATTTGCTGTTTCGTTCCTCATCTAAAGTTTTTCGTTTCAATTTAACTTTTTTGTGTTTTTCACTTTTCTGACCTGTTTTTAAAAGATTCATATAAAATGAGTAACACTATATACATTCTAAAAAATCAGCATCTGCTACAAAAAAATTCATATTTATACCTTTAATGTTTCCAAATATTGTACTGAGACTTGGTTCATTGGAATCTTTGATCACATTTTCATCCTCCAAATCTGTGTTTGAAATGTTTTCAATATGTTAACATATGTTAACCGGATAACCCACAAAAAAAAAAAAGATTTCTCATTTTTGATACATTTGTAAAAAAAACAAAGTTTGACCTATTTTAACAAGTCTATTTGCTTGTTTCACACATTGTCTAAATTATAACTTAAATTTGTGAAAAAAAACCAAATAATTAATTCTACTTTTTCGTATAGCATACCTTTTTTTTTTTGGGTTTTTCTTTTAAACTTCTTTGGAACCATTTCTTCGTTATCCTTGATTTCCAAACAAATCGGATTGTCTTCTGTATTTTTATAACGAGATAATGCTGTTTTGAAAATCCTTTCACTTCTCCTGACATCAACAAGAAACATTGGTTTAATATGTTAGCAAAATGACAATGAAATTCATTTTAAACATCATTTAATCCAAAACTCCTCAAATTCTTATAAAATTTCAACAAACCAAACTTTTTGAAATAAAATCAGATGAAATTCAAAACCCTAGCTCAAGTTCGACTTAGAATGAGTTAAAAACTGGTTAACACAAACAATGTTCAGAAAACCCTAATAAACGTAAAACCAAGAATCAATACCTAGCAAATATTTTCGATCGTGAACCGTCTTTAGGGTTAATCTGTGTTACTTGTTGAACTCTCATAACGTCTGCAATACCACCTGACTTCGAATCGATGTAGAAGACGACGGAATTCTTGTTTTCACGGCTAAAGATGGAGAAGATTTCAGAGTGTTTTCACCAACATTGAGGATGAAGATTTGTGTGAGAGAATTTTTTTTCTTGAAATTATGCGGATTAGGAACATTGAGAAGATCTTGAAGAGTATCATTACACTGTTTAGGATTCTGACATGGGAGTGGATTGAGAAATAGGCCATCGAAAAATGCAAAACAAAAGATACCGAATTTACCCTTTCTCTATTTTTTTAATAGAAAATAACACTAAAAGTCAAAATCTACTTTTTCTTTTCATCTCAACCTTCCATCTCAAAAATCAACGGTCTATATAGGGTTTTCTGGGTTTTCTCAACTGGACTAAGTTGTCATAATATCCATCCCGTATATATATATACACATATATTCTTGGTTAGGGTATTAGGGTAGTGCCACCATCAAATATGGTAGTTTGAAAAGAGTTATGGTACTTGATAGGTGGCATGATATTATTGATAGTTCATTAGGGTACTTGAGGGAGTTATGGTAGGGGTACAAGGAGTGGTACCCTCCAAAACATTAATACCCTCCCAAATTACCCAATCAAATTATGCCACATCAAATGCTAAAACTACCCTCTCAAGTACCCTCTATTAATGGCAATGGTACCCTCCCACTTTTTATTTACAAGGTACCACCCTTTAACATAAGGTACCACCCTTTAACCACAATACACGTTTGTCAATTCGGCAAAAACTAGCCGCTAGAACCCAAAGTAGCCGCTGCCGATAAGGTGGTGGCGGTGTTGCCGCCCGGCTTCACTACCCGATGGCCTAGCCGATTACCCACTCCTTGCACCCTAATACTCCCCTCACCCTTAGACTATCCGGTGTGGAGAAGGAACGGGGCGTTTTGCCCACCCACGAAGCCCCCATAACGCCCAAACACCGCCCCGCCTAG
>WOUH02016054.1:0-15495 GCA_009936405.2 Stevia rebaudiana
GTTTCCCACGGCTTGAACCCATGACCTCAAGGTCACAAAGCAGCAACCTTACCAGTTGCTCCAAGGCCCGCCCTCTTGACTGCAAATGAGAACAACTAATAATTAAACTGTTGCATTTTATCCATCCAGTTTTTGGAAATGTCATTTTTTCTACAAAAAAAAATTAAAATCTATTATTATGTTCGAAGGGTTGCTAAGTATCAGACCATAATAAAGACTGGTGATTTGTTTATTCATATCAAGGTATATCATAAAAGAAATTAAAATTAAATTAAAAATTGCAGGTGTGTGTTTGGTGTTGGCATCACATAATGGATATGGCAGAAAAGGATGCAACAGAGGGACGATGTCCCGCGTGTCGCACACTGTATGACAAGAACAGAATTGTAGGATTGGAATCAAATTTCAAGAGGTTAAAAGATTTTGAATATTATTTTTTTTACTTTTTATCGCTTCATTTTACTTTAAAATTCATAAAAATCTCGTATTGGGTGTGTAGGGTGTCTGCCAATAATATTATTAGAAAGCAAAAGCAGCCAAAAACCAAACAAAAACCAAATGAAGTAAAGAAAGATCTTACCAATGTTCGTGTTATTCAGCGAAAAATGGCGTATATCATTGGGCTGCCACTTAGTCTAGCTGATGAAGATGTACGCGCCTGTTTGCCTTTTTTTTATTATTATTTTTTAATTCTATTTTCAATTATGTTTACCCGACCACCAACATTTATGTCGCATTGTTGTCATTTATTTTTTTTATTTTTTTTTATTTTTTTGGGCAGTTATTGCAGAGAAAAGATCATTTTGGCCAATACGGGAAAGTTACCAAGGTGTCTCTTTCTCGGACTGCGGGTGGGACCATTCAACAGTTTGCCAATGATACTTGTAGTGTGTATGTTTTACTGCGTTTGAATATATGATCGCGTATGCTATTTATGTATCGCGTTGTGTCTGACTATTATTCTCCTGTTATATACATTTAGATATATTACATACTCAAAAGAAGAAGAAGCAGTGAGATGTATTCAATCTGTGCATGGTTATATGCTGGATGGTATGTTTCTAAGGCAAGTACATAACCTTTATTCCTCTAATTTGTATTTTTAACCGTATACTTTTGGCGTCTTATGTTTTTGAATTTTTATTAAATTTTAAATTTGCAGAGCATCATTTGGTACAGCAAAGTATTGTCATGCATGGTTAAGAAATACGGTATACATAATACTCTCGATTGAAAATTCATCAAAATTCAAATTTTCTTTTTCAAGAAACATTTGTGAATAATAATTTTTTCTTATCTTTTATTTTCTTGTTGGTCAGCCTTGCAAGAACATTGCTTGTTTATATTTGCATAGTATTGGTGCTGACGAAGATAGTTTTGGCAAAGATGAAACAGCTGCAGTTCATACTAGGTATAATATTATATTATACTATTAATTAATTATGTGTTCAGAAAATGCTAATTTAACATATTTTATTTCAGAAATAGAGTTCAAGAAATTGTTGGTGCCACTCAGTATTTGCATAAACGTTCGGGAAGTATGTTACCGCCACCGGTAGATGATTACTCAAATAACCGCAGTGTTTCGGTTCAGGAATCTGTTTTTAACCGTGGTCTAGAAGTAAGTTATTATCTGTTAATTCTAAAAAAACTGTCAAATATGATTACAAGAGTTAAATCATTTCAATAATATTCCAAGTTTTTTAAAAACAATTTTCATGCATTATAAATACGGTTTGGTTGACTTATGACCCGTTTGACCGTTTCCTTGTAAGTTTTTTATTGGAGATGAAAACGCAAACCCAAAATCGACTCATTAACTAAACGGGTCAAAATACCAGATATTGGATCGATTTATAACTGTTAACTTCTGTGACATTGTTCAGGATGTAGCATACGCTTCTGGCGATCATTTGTCTTGTTCTAAGGACAAAGATGGAATAATAAAACCAACGAAACACATGACAAGTTTTGTAGATATTGTGGGAAGATCGCGTAATATTTCAAGTTCAGAATCGCGTAATATTTCAAGTTCAGAATCGCATAATATTTCAAGTTCAGAATCGCGTAATATTTCAAGTTCAGAATCGCGTAATAGTTCACTCTCAGAAGCACAGATGCTAAACCTGTGTTCTGATATGTCATCTGTACGCGTCAATAGTAGTAATCGCGATAAAACTGAAGTTTCTGATTTAATATCAATATCATCAAAATCATCAAGTAGCCAATCTTATAGTGAGCCTTTTAGTGAAGCTTCTAGAATACTTTCAGTAGAACAAGGTGATCTAACCTTTAAGGACACTAACATTACAAAAGAACAATCTGGTTCGATATTAAATTCACAAAATTCTTTGAATCATGTTGGGTTAATAATTAAGAACGATAGTGATCGTGATTGGTGGCATATGGAGTCCACTAGTCAAAATGGTAATTGTGTAAATAACTTTGCAGAATCTGTACTGAACGATGGATACAACGAGAAAAATTTTGAAAATTTTGCAAAGTCAGATACGATATACAACGGGTCTAAATCATTTTTTAACGAAGAAATAGTAGAGCATTTGAGACGATTGGATGATGATAGTTTTGTGAATGATGACGAGAATTCGGCTGCTGTTGAAAGCAGTATAATATCAAATATATTATCCATGGATTTTGATGGGTGTGATGATCCGGTTTTGCCTCAAACTGTAACCGGATTGTTTGAGGGGAAAGATAGGCGACATGGTTTTTCGTGGAATATTCATAATAATAATGATCAATCGCGATTTTCTTTCGCTAATGAAACGGGACATACTAATGAAGAGTTGGAGAGATTTTATGCTTTTCAAGATTCTGTTGAGAACCAGGATCGCGCCTATAAGCCACATTATCAGGGTATGTCTATCACATTCATGTGGCGAGTTGGATCAGGTTGGGTAAGTAGTAACGGGTCAGAATGGGTTTGGATCAGGATGGGTGCGGGTCAGAATGGATTTTAGGCAAAATCAGTTTGGGTCTAAATGGGTCGTTTTTTAAAAGAATAAGTTTAGTTCAAGTTAAAACGAGTTGTAACTAAACAAATAGTCCATTTAGGTAATCTTCAGTGATTTTGTCATCAAATATGTAATTGACCGTTTGACCTGTATTGTGATAAAGCGTTGCTCATATACAACCCTTTCTATACTATGATGTTATCCAATTCAACCCAAAATACAAAAAATGTTCACCCATACAGTTCTATGATTACAGTTTCATGAGTCCTTTCTAAATTACTATTTTTTTATTTAATATATATATATATATATATATATTTGTAATGAAAGCTTGTAGGACTCAGAGCATGATACCACCGGGATTCTCCAAGCCCCCTCCCGGGTTTTCTTCGTGCATGAGGACCGAGTCAGTTGTTAGTTCTGGTTCCGGTACGTGACATTCTCTCTATCTGTACAGCTTTGGGTTTTATGCTTTCAATTTTGTAAAGACTTTGGGTATCAAGGTTAAACTTTCTTTTGAATTAGGTCGAAATGACCAAAATACCATTTGATTGTTACATAGTAAAAGGGTATTTACGTCATTTCAACCTAATTCTAAGGAAAAGTTTGCCTTAATATCCAAACTCATTACAAAACCTAAACCTGTTGTTGTGAACTCTTAGTACCCAAACCTAATACTTTCAATAAACCACAAGGACCATTTGTGTAATTAACTTCTTTTTATTATGTTTAAATGTGTCATGAGAATCTCAACCCTAAGAAAAGTGTTTTGCTTTTTTCAAATGTCAACTTCTAGTCAACAATTATAAATAATAAATATTTTGTACCTTGTTTTGGGTTGATACTAATAGTGGTCTCTTTGGTTTACTTTCAGGAAGTTATGTGAAGAATTCTTTACCAAACAATCAATACCGTATGCCATCAACGGGTAATCTAACCAACAATAGCGATGATCTTATCGATCCTGCTATAATGGCAATTGGAAGACGCGATTCATCATCTTTCGACACGCGATCAACCTCATTCAACGAAGACGCAAAACTCCGGCTCATGATGCAACAACAATCTGCATCCGCCAAAAATCATCATCATCAGGAGCCTCAATCATCCTTCATGCAACAACACATCACACCGCGGTTTCCAACTTCACAAGATGATTATTATCAGTTTCTCACTTCTCGATTCGTGGGCCCGAGTTACACACACTCACAATACAAGTTTACAAACGGTCATATACCAAATGGGGCCCAACAAGGTTTGCAGGAACAAATTCAGAGGAATGGGAGATTAGGGTATGGTGATTATATGTTCCAGATGCCGAGTTCTGACAATGTATACACGCGCGTATTTGGGATGTAAATTATTATTCTTTTGAATTCTCTGGTTTGATTTATATGAAATGAAACACTTCATTCTTAAATTCACCTGTTTGTGTATTCATAATGATGTGAGCTTGTTGGGTGTTTGTTATTTGATATGGTTTTGGTTTGAGTTTCAATTTCATCATATAAGTTGTTAACATATTATGTAGAACTTGAGACATCATGCTTACATCACAGTTAGAAGCTTGGTTTATTAAAATCAATATAATTTTTTGGAATGTTTTTTATTTTTATCTACACATGTGTATGTAATATAACATACTCATGAGTTACATATGTGCAGATTAATTATGTAAATAAACGAAATTTGTTCATATTGTTTTCTTTTGAATTTCATGTTAAAAAATATGTGATTATAATGAGTTTTTTAAGATATTTAAAACTATATTAGAGTTTAAAGATTTTTAAAAATTTCAACTCGATTAAACCTGACTAATCATTAGTGCCTATTGATTATTGCAACAATTATACAAATATATGTATTTTAAAACATTAGTTTGACTATTGATAGGCAGCATGTAATTTCTAAAATCGTGTCTTGTTAACTGTAATTATTATAGGTTTATAGTTCTTGGAAAGAAACAAACTTTTCTACTCAGTGAGTCAGTGGTTCTATGAGAACTCATTTAAAGTTGCTATTTCACCCAAATAAAAATATATTAATTAGAAATTGAGTCGATTCAACATTTAACAAACTAGATTCAATATATTAACCTAAAAACCTAAGACATCATAGCATAATTTAACAGACTAGATTCAATATCTTAACCTAATAACCTAAGACATCATAATAACATTAGCATATTCAACAATAGATTAACTTAAATACCTAAGACATCACATAGTAACATAAATGTTGGTCGACTTATTGGCGGGAGTTCCACTCGCGTGTCCTTTGAAGTACCCGAGGCCGACATCATTCAGAATCATAACCGGGACCTTTGCTCCATTTTCCACAAGTCGAAGGTATTCGATCGTAATAGCCTGACCGGGAACAAGTCCATCAATTTGAGAACGAACCAAATCGACAAACGGTTGCATCTCACTATCTACTGGTAGATTTATAGAAGCAATTTTCCACATTCTGTCCCACATATTTGCTGTTACCGTTTCGCGATTCTAACCAAACTCCATTGTAGAAAATTTTGATCTTAAGCATATCTTGAGGCATCTGCAATCGAGTCACGAGTACTACGTTATACACACATTATTAGAAAAATAAAACCATATCTCAAACGGTCTATAATCACGTTAAAAAGCATTGCAATAATCACCATTTGGCTCACTCTTATATTTAAAAGGAAAGACCAAACTTATAACATAGACAATTAGACATAACACATGAACCGTTTGAGTAATTGAATCTAGTAGTCTTGTATAATATAATAATAGATCTGATGAATTTTTTTTTTTTTTAAAAAGAGAGGGTAGCTAAATACGCGAGCATCCATTTAAAAAATAATAATAATAAACAAAAAACTTTCAAGTCATGCTATTAATTTATGTATTTTACCTTTATTCATAAATGTAAACCGGTGAGATAAATTTGTGACAAAAAAAAGACTAAAATCAGGGATGAAACCGTGTTGTCATTTAACTCTGTCTCTACGATTAACATCTTAACAAACGACGGTGAGAAACACAAAACGAGCACGGTTGTTGGAGAAAAGTTTTTTTTATTATTATCTTAATAGAAGTTTCTTTATGTCGTTGTGAGCCAAGAAATACATATCTAAAAAATATTATATTGATTTTTACTATTTCTTATACTTCTAACTGTTCTAGTATGAAAAATTCTAAAGAATTCCTTCTTTATTTTGATACATCCATGAAAAAATAAACAAGAGGGTTTGTTTTATGAATTGTGTACCTTAATGTTTGAACCGATCTGAAAGAGAATAGATTATTAGTGATTACAAATGTGAGTATGGTAGCTTCCAAGTTATAAAGTAGGTAGAGCTAACAAATATATAATGAGTTTATAATGAGTCCTCATACAAGTCTCATTCATTTTAAAGGCATAATTCTCATTCATTGTAAAGTGTGTAAATGAGAGTAATATGAAAACAAATGAGTGTCATGTGGTTGCCAACTTTTGCATCTGAAACTTTCATGAGAGTTGTATACTAGTGTAAGTCACAGTAATATGATTTACTTTTTATAGAAATTAAGAATTCACGCGTGAATCACTTTCCATTTCAGTTTGATGTGGGGTCCACGAGAAAAGAGACGTTACTTTTCTAATTCTTGAAATGCAAGTGTGAAACTTAATTAGACTCTGGGATTAAGGTATACTTAGGGCTGTAATGGCAGTTGGAAGAAGCAATTCATCATCTTTTGACACGCGATCAATTAGTTCTTAAATCCATATTCATAAATATGTGAGCAGCTTGTTGGGTGTTTGTTATTTGATGAATTTTTTTATGAAATGGTTATTTTGAGATGGGGTAATGGTTTTTATGTAAGATTTGAACTTGCTTTGATTTGTATAAGCTCCGTAAATACGATTTACAGAGCTTGCCTACGTGGCAAATTAAGTAGTCTCCGTAAATGACATTTACGGAGGTTGATGATGTGGCTTCATACGGTACAATCTGGTACAACTTAAATTGTGATGAATTCGCCATGTAGGCAGGCTCCGTAAATAGCATTTACGGAACTCCTACAAATCAAAGAAACTTCAAATCTTACCCAAAAATCATTACCCCATCTCAAAATTACTCATTTTAAAAGAAGTTCCGTTATTTGATATGGTTTTTGTTTGACTTGCCATTTTGAAGTGATTTATCAGGTACACGGAGAGTATGCATCATATATGTTGTTACATATTATGTTGAACTTGAGACATCATATGCTTATATTACAATTAAAAGCTTGGTTTTTAAAAAATCTTTAGGCATTTAAGTCAAAAAAGATGAGATGATCGGTGAGAGCTTCACGTACGGGAGATGTTTTTTTTATAAAGTAAATCATTCATATTTTTTTAACAATTTAGTTGTCACATATAGAAGAGATGTGATAACCAAAAATAACGGATTGGATACTTGACCCATTTATAATTTGGGTCTAAGACTATGAAAAACGCAAATTATGACACTATGAATGTTGTCCAGACTCCAAGTGCAAGCGTCTATATTATGTTATAAACAGTTTTTAAGTATTAATGTGCATATTGTAATAAACTAATAATAATAAGATTAATGTTTTGAATGTTTTTACGTATTTGACCATATCCAAATATTTAGGGATTGTTCAACTGCACAATTTAAAATCCATGTGACCATAAACTTGAAGATTTAGACAGAATCCATACACCGTCATATCAAGTCCATAATTATACAAACAAGGATGTAGTAAAATATAGTTCATCCAAATGGTTCAACATCCATTTAATCCACTCTAATCTTTGTCCAACATTCAAATCACATTCTTTATTTAAGAAAAAAAAAAACTAAAATAACCAACCCGTCTATCTTGCCACCTCTGTAAGACTGTAATAAACATCCGCTCACCACCAAGTTTGGTGTCAATAAATGGCAATCCGGATGCGAATATTACAACAAACCAAAACAAATCGCACCATCGATATCTCAATGCTTCATTCATTAGCTAAATACGCGGTCAAGTATCGACATAACATACGCCTATAAAACTCAAACCGAAAACCCTATATGAGACTCACAACTCAACTTTAGGCTACGATCCGAAACTCACAATTCCATATATTTCACTTTTGACTTTGACTTTTGACTTGTCCAATTGGGTAATATACTTACTTTCTCCTGTAGTACCCACCACCAGTATGATGTGGGTACCTATGGCGGGACCCAGATCTCCCGCCATGACCATCCCAAGTATGACCTCGATAAACCACCCTACTACCGCCACTTTGACTCCAACCAACCGGAATATTCCCCAATGCATTAAGTTCCTCTTCTTCTCTATCATTATATTCCAAAACCAATCTTTTAATATCTTGTTTTTCTTCCAACTCAGCAGCTTCTTGTTGTTTTGTACTTTGCACAAGTGAACTATCACTCGGTATTAACATATGTTTCGTTTGTTGTTTACTCCCTCGTTTGACCAAAACTTTGACCCGAACCTCCTTACGACCTCCCGACTCGTAATCAACCGCCTCGTCACCACTCTCTCCTTCACTCACGCGTCCATGGTGATCGCGTGTCGGCCCTTCGAAAACGTTCATCGGTATCATCATATTCAACGTGGGTCGGGCCCGAAACTCTAACTTCCTCGATTCCAAACTTTCTTGCATTAAAGCCCGAAATTCTTTATCAAATTCCGCTTCTTCTTCAGGGTCAACTACCATAACTTTCTGTCTAACATGAATTTCATCATCTTCATCAGAAGCTTGACCATCGCGGTCAACATAATCATCATCCGTATCACATGCATCATCATCAAGCTCATCATCATCATCCAGATCCATTGTACTACCTTGTGATGCACTGTCGTATTCCCGGTTACCTTCTTCGTGGGTCCCACCGTTTTCTTCAAGACCATTTGCAACCACTTGACCGTTGACCGATGAACCAGATACGCCACCAGATGCAGAAGAAATACTAACCGTTTTTTCATGGTCCGTATGTTTCTCACCACCGACTCTGTCATGTTCTTCAAGCTGAACCAAAGCCGCATCGATTTCTTCGATGGTTGAATAACGGGTCATGTTCGGTCGTAAATCAGCAAATAAATCCTGTAAAATAGTTAAATTATATTAATTTAACAACAATATAAACCGTAAACGTGTCAAATTGCTAAACGGTACTTATGATTATATTAACACTACAGATTAACCTGCAAGTCAAATTCAATGTCGAGAGGAAGCGCGCCTTTACTGAGTATATACCGTTGAAAATAAATCAAAAATCGATCTAATTTTCTCTTCGATGAACCTCTACCAAAATAATGTCCACAAGTCTCCAAAAGTGTTATAATCATCCTAATTCTAAAACAATCTTCAGGTGGGTCCAACTCATCTTGCTGCAAAAGATAATAAAAACATAAAATTATATAATAAACGGCTTAAAATATAGGTAATAGAAAAATATTTTTAAAAAAATAAATCATTGTACCTCTTCTGTCCCATGGCCAAAAACGAGAATCAGATATAACGTATCGAAAATAACCGAAGAATCAACATGTTCATAATTGTATAGCTCGCCTAAGAATCGCATATGAGCAATTCGCCGTTGTTGCATCCCGTATTCATTTACTTCCAATCCTAACCTGATTTCCTCCAAAACCTGTAAAATAACAATTAACAATAACATTCTAATAAAATTTACAACTAACATTATAAATCAACAATGATGATGATGATGATAACCAACCTCGTCAACTACAGAAACTGCAAACTCATCATGATAGCGACTCAAACCGGCAGTTAGTGAAGCAATCAAATGAATTTGACCATATTTTCCTTTGTGAACCTTTAAAAAGCATTTTAACAGATATGGTTCACATTCAGCCCACGGAAGCTTCCGGAGTTGTCTCAACACATGCTCAATTGATGACTTGTCAAGGTCTGAGAAAAGTAACTTTCTAATATACTGCACAAGTTATCAGATATAATGTTACAACTAATTATTAAAAAAAGTAATAAATAAATAAATAAATAATACCTGATGCAAAGGAGGACGGACTTTGGAGACGCGTGCAGATCGTTCAGGTGGTTTGCATAAATAATACGCATTCTCGACAAGGGTACTATGTCGCGGATCCAAATTTTTTACATTTTTTAAACGCATGAGAATTTCAAGCATGTTTGCCATACGCACGTTTGTATCAGGATACCGGTAAAGATATCTGCCACATGTCTCGAGAAGATTGCATGCAACATCTATGTTATGATGGGTGAAATCATCTAAACATGCCTATTAAAAAGAAACTTGAATCAGCATAAAGGTAAAATATAAACAAAATAGGTTTTAATAGTGCGCTCAAGGTGTTTGATGAAATGTCTCAGTTACCTTTAGACAACTGAAAATGAGTCCAGCTGGTGCAATCTTAAACTTGCAAAGCTCGCCAATGAATCTTATGTTTCTGATTTTTGTTTCAATGTTCATTTGATCCTGAAATGTATTAGCAATGTTAAGTAATTAAAATATAATTATAGACTTAAAATATTAATAAGAGTTAAATGCCAAAATCGTCCTTTAGGTTTTACCCAAACCATCAGGTTTAGTCCAAAATCGAGAATTTCTGACATTTTTGTCCCTAACGTTTCGAAAAACTAACATCTGTAAGAAATCTGTTAAAAAGGTAATAAAATGACTAAAATGTCCCCCACTACCCCTGTTGACTAACATATGTTAGTTTTTGGAAACGTAAGAGACAAAAATGACAGAAATTCTCGATTTTGGACTGTTCATGATAGTTTTGGTAAACCTCAGGGACGATTTTGGCAATCAACTCTAATAATAGTAATAATAATAATAATAATAATAATAATAATAATAATAATATAAAACCTTCTTGTTAATGAGGAAGTTGAACTCTTCTTCCAACAACTGCAAAAGCATAGAAGGTACATCTTTCATACAAGTTGAAAGTGTAGCAACCATACGCGAGTAGTATGGTAATAATTCCAAAGATGTCCTTGGTACATTAAACAAAGTTCTAACAAGCTTTTTGCGGGATGATTTTGAATTTAAATAACAAAACTCCACCTGAAATTACATATTAAATATACAAACAAGTTATATGGCATGCAAGTGGAGACAAATAAATAAATAAAAATAATGTAAAAATTGTCAGATAAAAAAAAAAGATTACGGTCAACTGGTCAATTAGGTCACGGCTCACGCAGCCAGGAAGCCTCTGTAACAAACCATCCAAGTTGGTTACTTCAGGACCTCTAAGTTTCTCCTTCTCAATTTCACCATCTTTTTCTTTTCCTTTTTCTTTTTCTGATTCTTTTATAACTCCTTTATCTTTTTCGTCTTCATCTTTTCTTTTTTCAATTTTACTATCTGGTAAAACCGCAGCATCTGCAGAAGTTTCTGCAGTCTCATGTGCAGCAATGTGACTTTGGTCTACCTCAGATGCGGAATCCTGCATAATTTTGTTTATTTATCAATCTTTTTTTCCTTATGTGTTGATGAATTTATTTTTTATTCAAGTGAAAATATTTGAAATGTTAGATCGGTTAAAATCACTTACAGATGGTTGATCTTGTGCTTTTGAAGATTGATCACTCACTTTTTGATCTGTTTCTCCTAATAATACAGCAGGAACAAATGCCCTAAAAAACAAAATGATAATGTACCCAACAGCCAACGTTTGTTTAAAATGAACAAAATTTGCATATTTAATTTAATAATAAAAAAAACCTGAGATCAGGTAAACATTCATAAAAACTTTTGGTATCTTCATCATCCCACAATGCTTCAGTAACAGAAGCTTCTTTTCCAGATCCAGATGATGATATATCATCGCCTGTTGTTAGTCTTGTATGACCATCTTCTGGCATTACAGGCGGTTGCATATCAAGAGCTTCTGCTAAACTATCACACAAAAATTATAAAATAAAATATTAAAGTCTAAAAAAAATAATAATAAAATAAAATTGGTATCATGTAAATTATTTCCCTTTTAACGTATTAGAAAAACCACATAAAAATAATGAAAAATTAAAAAAGTTGGAAAAAAGGATGAAATCATTTAAATTATTGTTCTTTTATTGTATTAGAAAAGCCATATAAAAATAATGAAAATTTTAAAAAGTTAAAACAAAAAAAAGAACTTACGCGGAGACACCTCGATACAGTTGATCATAAGATTTTCTTAGTTTTTCATATGAAGAAGCATTATCTTCACTGAGTTCACCTTTAGCATTTAAAATCTTTGCATTTTCATGCTCCAATTGACGCAGTGACTTCAATTGCACAAACGGACAAAAGAAAATGTTTAATCATACAGTAATTGCAAATTAAATCATACCACTGTTAATAACAGTCTGTTATTAAGTATATAAATATACTTACAGTGTGTTCAGACCGCAATAGTTCAACTGCAGCATCATGGTACGTATGAAATGCCTTTTTGAAGACTTTTTTCTGGTCCACAGTGATATTAAGCCCCTTAAAAAACTGCAATAATGGTCAGTTAAATGATAAATATACAAACGGAAATTGATTCAACTATTGAAAATTGAAATCATTAAACCATACTGAAAATATCTATAAAGGTTAATTACATAGATGGTCTCTATGGTTTGCGTAAAGTAACATGTTTAGGTACTAAGCAAAATACCCTTTGACTTTTTTAATAGTTAAATTTAAAGGGCATTTTGATCATTTCACCCTAATTTAACAAAAAAATTAACAGAAGTCAGCCTTGATACCCAAACTCGTTACAAAATTGGAACCAAAATACCCTTTGCTTTCCCATTTGTGTAAATAACTCTTATTATAATAATATATTAAAATTTCAAAATACCTCTTCAACAAGTTCTTCTCCAGCATGCGGAAGTCCAATGAAGTATCGCGCTTGTCGAGCAAAACTAGCAAGAAGAGATAAATTTGTATGAGCAGTATCTCGATCTTTTAAATGTTCCAAACTAGCAAGATCCTTAATAATAGTCACAAAAATGGCGGTATCATCAATAACTCCATCAAAAAACAGTTCCAATAAAAGCTTTAAACCACTTCGTTTCTTCATCGCCTTTAAGTTTCTATCTGCATCTGCATCCTCTGCAGATTTCCCAGGAAAAAAGGTTTTCATGAGACCTTGAACCAAGGTTGGAGAAAAGTCTTTGTATCTTTGATGAAGCAATGAACAGACCTGATTAAGGAAATAAAATAATAAATTATTAAATTAAAATAATTAATTCTGATTTATGCAAGTATAGATCATTAAAGTGGTAGTTATTATTTACCTGAACTGCAGCATGTATGTCAGAGCTTTTTAATTTGGCATCACAGATTGCAGCCACTGCTTCGCTAACAAATTTACTTAAGTTGACATTTTTTAATTCATCCATTAAACTTTCACGTTGTTCTTCGTTGATCTGCTTAAGTTTTTTTATGACTGCTGTGTTACGCTTGATGCTGGAGTCTAATGATCTTAGTGCACTGGTGTCTGGAACAAAATAAAATAAAACATTTAAAATAAATTTAAAAAAAAAAAACAATTAAAGATGCTCTAGATGGTGATTACAAGGTAAATTATCTAATTATTTTTTTATTTTTATGGCTACTAACCAGGCCTCTCGGGGTTTAAATTAGTTTGACGAAGCGCCAATTTTGCTAGTAATGACTTTTTTAATTCTTCACGGCGCGATGCCTGCAACAAGAAATAAGCCTATATGATCTTCAAACTAATAAAAATAATATTATGCTTTTTTTACACTGATAAAATCTGTACCTCATCGTCTTGCTTGCTTTGGTTATCTCCAACACCATGGGAATCATCATCGGGATGCTCCATTTTCTTACTTGTGATAACAAAATGCAACCTAATAAAAAGGATTATATTATTGAGTAATTGACATATTAGTAAGCAAAACCACCATATGTGATGATTGAAAACTCAAAACCATACTTCAAAGTGTTGACAAATTACAATGAGATGGTGTCCAACACACTATGAATAAATAAACAGAGTGATGATTGATATAACAAACTCTTAATCTGTAGCACATTAGCACCAACCATTACATGTGATGATATCTTTATTTCAATTAAGTTTTTAACTAGAAAACATCAGTTCAGCTCACGAATAAAAGTCATGTTCATTAATGAGTGAAAGCTCATTACAAAGCCATCGAATTTGTGCCCAAAAGTACTATGTTTACAAATTATGTTCAAACTATGTGAAGAAGCATGTAGTATTAAAGGTTTTGTTAGAACTACAGTAACTTGTGTTGAATATTGAATCGTAATCTCGAATTAATATCAATATGCTATAATATTTAAGTTCGTTTATCGCTCACGTAAATTTTCACTTCTATCAAGTTGCATAATCGGTAAAAGGTACTTCAATTGGAACAGGTGAAGACACAGATACACACAATAATACCAAAACTGAAATTGTCCTCGATAAAATCGAGGATTTTAGCCCTAATTTGTTGAAGTTCGATAACGCACTCTGAAATTCAAGATGAAAAAGAAGAAAGACATACCTCTTAGGGATCCTCGAAAATTATGTGCCGTTGATGATGTTATGTTGATCTGTTACAACGTTGTTTCAGTTCTGATAAGAACGCAAGGGACGATCATTGAGATTGTAACTGATTAATTTGTCGATCAATTGAGATGGGAATAATAGGGCTTGTATTTGGGAGGTGAAGGTGAAGGTGAAGGTGAAGAATAATAATGTTTTAATAGTATTTTGTTCTTTAAATTTTTAAGTCTACCTCTAATAAATAAAAAGTATTTTAAAAAATGTCACTTCTTATTTTTTTAATTCTTTTAAATTTAAATATTAATTAATTATCTATATATATTTTGAATTTAAATGTTAATTAGTTATATAATTAAGTATTTATCATATATATTTAAAAGAAAAAATTCACTTTTTATCACTAGGTTTGTATTACTTAATAATTTCAATCCATCGTTAACATAAACTATCTCTAACGTTTCAAGTCTTACAAATTTTTGTCAATAAAATTTTAAGTCTTAGCAGTTTTCGTCTCTAACGGTTCAAAGTTTAAAAGTATGTTGATAAGGGTTTAATGACGAATACTGTTAAAACTTGAAACGATATGGACGACATTTATTTGTTTTGAGTGTTTATTACATAGTAACTTAATATATATATAATTATTGTGGTTACACTAGAAAGTGGAAAAAGTCTAAAAAGTCTTATTAAAAGTGTAAAAAGTTGGGTCAAACGAACTCCGATTGGCCTCATTCCAGCGGCGTTAGAACCGTCTCGGTGAACCCTAAATAAACCTATTTTGGTTTAGCTTTTAGGGGTTTCGATTTTTGCTTTTAAGGTTACATTTCAATTTAACCTATATATTTAGCCTTTAGGGTTTAGTTTTGGAGTTTAGCTTTATGTTTAGGGTTTAGCTTTAGGATTTAGATGTTTAGTGCTAAGCATTAGGGTTTAGAATTAGGGTTTAGCTTTAGGCTTTAGCTTTTGGGGGTTTAGATAAAAGTTTTTAAGGT
>WOUH02016148.1:0-15471 GCA_009936405.2 Stevia rebaudiana
CTCCAACGCTTTTCTCCGGCGGACACCCTCCACCTCAGCGACGTGCAGCCCCTCACGGGCAGCGCTGCAGAGAGTCTTATTTATCCAATACAACTGACTATCCGTCGGTGAGATGCGATTTGGGGTGATATCAATATTCAGAACATAAAAAGTACATCGATAAAATTGTTATGTATTAAATAATAAGGATATTATCTAACATTGGACTAATAAATATAAAACTTGCGATAATCACTGGATGACCGAAATCTAATTTGTTAGACCCCGCAACGTGGTGAATCCTGTACCATGGAAGACGTCAGCTTCACCGAACATTCAGGCAACCTTCTTTAAACGCCACGCTTTACTTCCCAACACGCCATCTTCAATTTCCTACTTTTTAGTTATGTCAATTTTCAAGCAATCTTTCTACTCAAATTCACTCTCTGTTCTTGCTATCGTCTGTTCACTCAAAATCTTCTTAAATTGATCACAAAAAGCCCACCAAATCGATGGCTTCTTTGATTCTTCCCAATCAAAATCCTTTATCGTCTTCATTTCTGCATCAGAATCATCAAAATCCTCTGTTTTTTACTAATATAAGGAGAAAGATCAAGAAGAATCAAGCTCAAGTTCCTGTAATTAAATCTTACTTCTTTTGGCTTCTTTGATAATGATTTTTTTATGGGTGTACTGTTCTTGATTTGAGTTTATTTTTAAAATATTATTAGGTTGCAAGATTGTTTGGGCCTTCAATCTTTGAAGCTTCAAAATTGAAGGTTTTGTTTCTTGGTGTTGATGAGAAGAAGCATCCTGGAAAGCTTCCAAGAACATATACACTTACACACAGTGATATTACTTCTAAGTTAACTCTGGCAATCTCTCAAACCATCAACAATTCTCAGGTAATTTGATGTATTTTATTTTAAATTCAGACGCGTGATGAATTGTTGAATCCGTTTTGTTTAGTAATTGTATCATTTTTTCTATTAAATAATTACAAATATAGTATTATTCTACAAAACTTGAATTCAATTTTATTTTTTGTCTTTCGTAGTTTTGCTAAGTGAATTTGAATTATAAGATTATGACATGTTTTTTATACGAAATATATACGAAAGTGTATAGATTAACCAAGAAAAGAATACTTAAGTTAACTTTTAGCTTGATTAGAAAAGAAGATTTAAGTTAACTCGTTGGTTGATTTAATCTAAACGACACGGTTTTAACCCATGTTTACTTTCCCCTTAGTATTATTATATATAATTTGATATAGTAATTATTTATATATTATTTGATATAGTAATTATTTATACATACTTTCTAGTGAAAGTTTAAGACATTAGACTATGCGTAATAGTTGTGGTGTGATTGAGGTGTGATTGATGACGCGTCAGTGATACGTAGAAGAGAGAGTGGCATAATCTAAGTGATGAAAACTTGGTGTAATGGATGAGTGATGGTGATAAATATATGACAATTAATATATTTTCCAAATATATGAATTTAATATGAATTAATTGTTATGTTTCTATATAAACTTATTAAAATCTTTATCTTATTATCTAAATATCATCAAGCTTAACCTACTTTGATTAATATATTAAACAAAGAATAATGGTCTTAACTGTTTTTTTATGATCATTTAAAAAAATTATTCAAATATATAATGCAGTTGATAGTTTGATTATAAAAATATAATATATAAAATAAATAGAAAATACACACTTGGAAAAAAAACATATTTTAAAAATTCACGACCGCATGTGTTATTACATTTTATTTTATTCATGTGTATAATACGTAACTTTTTCATCAAATAGAATACACAAGCTTTTTAATGACATAACTTTTTTTAATTACGTATGTATGCAACATTATATTTATTCAACTGTGTAATACATGAGATTCTAACCTAGTTATCCAATATGGAAACACAAAATTACAACTATAATCAAATAATCAAATACTGTGGTTAATGTAATTCATATTAAATTAATAATCTTATCTCAAGATTTCCATTCTTCATATCAAATAAATAGTCATTGTAGGACAAGCTTCCTTAGTAGCGCCTTTTGCCTCTTAGTTAGAGGTACTGGATTCTCTCCCAATCATGTAATTAAATATGGGTAATAGTTTTGGAATAAGATTTTGATAGATATGTCATTCGTGAAAAAGATATTTGTAAGATATGTCATTCGTGAAAAAGATATTTGTATCGCTATTAAGACTTGTATGATGCTTATATCGGTAGATTACCACCATCATTCACACATCATACCGTTACATAAATTAGTAACTCCACCCTATTACCTTCCCTCACCCATCTATAATTTTATTTATTTATATAATAAATAAAAAATATTAAAAGATGGTGTTATTGGTACACTAATGTAAATAACCTATCCCATTTTGAACTAATCAAATTAGTAACTCTACACCCATATTACCTTCACTTATCCATCTATATTTTTATTTATTTATATAATTATAAAAAATATTAAAAGATGGTATTATTGGTACACTAGTTTTCAAAAACAAATTAGTAATTCTACACCCATATTACCTTCACTCATCCATCTGTATTTTTATTTATTTATATAATTATAAAAAATATTAAAAGATGGTATTATTGGTACACTAGTGTAAATAACCTATTCCATTTAGAATTGTGTAAAGTGTTGATATTCCATCTAATTGTTTATCAATGGCCACTTGGTAGTAGTATTATTATTTTATTAAAAACAAACAGTAATTGATGTGAATATATTATAAAAAATTAAAATGACTAATAATGCTTAACTTATTCTTCAACTAATAAGAAACAGTATTTGACGTGGATTTTATTTATAAAAAGTTAAAGTGATTAATAATGCTCAAATCTTTCTCTTTCTATACTATTAAACAAAAATATCAAAGGACACTTGTCTGAATTCTATGGCTTGTAACCTCACATTGACACTTGTCATCACTATATTAACTCTCTATTTTTGTTAAAATTTTAATTACGGAAAGTTAATTAATAGTTTATTACGAGAAATAAATTAGGTGCGTTACTATATATACAACTTTTTTTCACAAGATTACTCAAATTAAAATTTTAAATTTTCAACTAGAAATATATCGATTCCTTTTTCTTTAATTTCCATAGTTAATTAATAATATTGTTTAATAATTATTTCAGTTTTAAATTCATATTTAAATTCTCATACTTTTATATCTTATTTTGTAGAAGTTTATCAAAATAGTTTAACATCAGTTATATATTTACATTGTAATATTTTATTTAAATCACATATCAAATCTAAACCATTTCAAAATTTTCATTCAGTAACCTTTTAAACCTATTATATTTCCAATTCTATACACGAGTAACACAGTGCAAAATATCGTTTTCTACATGTTTTTTTAACTTTATTATCTAAAATAGTATCCATTTGAATGTTCGTTAACCGTGATTGCTTCTTTGTTTTGAAATTACATTCTTTTCTTATGAGCATATGCTTTTAGTTAACATTGTAACTTTTATTTAGTCCGTGTAGCACACGAAAAATTAATATATATATTATAAATAAATAACCTTAAGGACACTTGACACCATATTAGCATATAACATTTTTGTTCTCCTAACTCTCTCTTAATTAATGATTGATATATATTATTTAAAATTAAGGATTATGGATATAGATAATTGATATTTACCAAAAATATGAAATTAATATGAATTAATTATTATAATTCTATATAAATTATTTTTATTTAAAATTTTTTATCTAATTATGTAAATATCATAAAGTTTAAACTATTTTCATTAAAATGATAAAAAGGGAAGGAATAATGATATAAATTTTTCTATGACTAATTTAACAAAGATATATATGATGTAATTGGATATTTGCCTACCTTTTTTTAAAAACATGACTTACTTTTACAACGCATGCAACATTATATTTTTTAAGCCCGTGTAATACACGGGATTCTAACCTAGTAAACTATATTTATAATACTATGTGGTATAATACAAAGATTAAAAGCTATATATATTGTTTGAGTTCATAATATATATATTTTTACAGTTGCAGGGTTGGTATAATAAGCTATATAGAGATGAAGTGGTAGCGGAATGGAGGAAAGTGAAAGGGAGAATGTCTCTTCATGTTCATTGTCACATAAGTGGTGGCCATTTTCTTCTTGACTTGTGTGCTCGTCTCAGGTTCTTCATCTTCACCAAAGAACTTCCTCTGGTAGTTAATTAATTACTCACTTAATAAGATCTCTTACAATCATTAATGCATAATTTACAACTCTCAAAGCAAACATTTTCACCATTCGTTAGGTATTGAAGGCATTTGCTCATGGAGATGGGAATTTGTTAAATAACTATCCAGAGTTGCACGAAGCTTCTGTTTGGGTTTACTTTCACTCAAACATTCAAGAGTTTAATAGGGTTGAATGTTGGGGCCCACTTAAAGATGCGGTGGGACCCTTGTCCAAGTCGTCATCCTTATCCGGACCCGTCATTGATGAAGATGAATCAAGCAATTGGGAGATACCAAAACCATGCCTAGAATCATGCTCATGTTGTTTCCCACCGATGAGTTTAATCCCTTGGTCTCACGATGTCGTGAAGAATCAAGATGATGATGATGGTGGTGCTACCCATCAAGGATTGCAACAAAAAGCTTGATCTAGATTCATTGTTGGGGTTCTTTGTGTATACATTTGTGTATATATATAATCATGAAAGATGAATAACACGCAGTACTTTTGTTTATAGTAGTAATTTCTATACCATAATCAAACTCTTTTACTTTAAATTCATATGATTTACATAAGTTATCAGGATTTGATGTATAGACTATGTCCAATAGTGTGGAACCATCCGTGATGGTTAGTTGAGTTCACGACGTCTCCATTTAGTACTTATGTAGTACATTGACCATATTAATAATTTTCTGGGAGGTGTATAGACTAGTCTTAGGGTATTATATTGTAGAATTCAGGGGGATGGTTTGATGTGTATGCCAACACACTCCATCTCACGCGGTTGACATACAGGAGTAGCTACCCGTATATTTATCGCTTTATTATATGTTTCAGTACATTCCGATGTGGCACAATCTTTTTCTTGTTTGGAAAGGTTGTGTTAGATAATTGTCAGATTTCATACCTCAAACTTTTGAATTTAATTGATCATCCCTTGACAATTGTTATGAGTTGATTTTATACGTGACTATAGTTGTATTGCTTCCACTATCTTTCACTTTTGTTATAACCGTTATCGCTTCCTACATTTTACTTTTAGTACTATTGTTCTTCCGTTACTATTCAGCTCAGCCGTATTTTTCTTTGTTGTTTTCTTTATTTTTCTGACAGATACTTAGGGAAAATCTTTGGGATGTGAGAGAAGAAGGTAGAGACACCAAGGATTTAAATAAAACTAATGCAAATTGTAATTAGAAAATTAATTAGGTCTTTTAAATTATTGAATAAACGTTATTATTCATTAATTAATGAATTATGTTTTTTGTTGTGAAATCTGTAATAGTGACAGATCAGCCCTAGTCGGGTCGGGGTGATACAACTTTGATCATTTAGGGGTTGTTTGGTAGCGTTTTAATAATTCATAACCTCTTAATGATTGAGAGGTACCCTTATGTCTTAAAGGTTATTACCTCTTAATCATTTCGACTTAAGGTTACCTCTTAATCATTAAGATGCAACATCTTAATGATTACCTCTTAACCATTTGACTTAGGGGTTGTTAGAGGAAAATGTCTGGTCAATTCTGATAAGAGGTCTTAAACATTCAGAGTCGGTATAATGCTTAATCATTCAGAGGAAAATATCTAAATTATTCAAACATTTGCTCGCGAAACAAACAGTTTGAACCATTAAGTGATAAAAGTAAGATGTCTGAATCATTAGAAGCCTGTTAAGAGGTAAACAAGAAGCCCCTTACGGTTTCCTCATTATCATTAACAAGTTGTGAACTATTAAGAGGTAGCTTCTTAATGTCAATAAGAAGGCTACCAACGTGCCTCTTAGATTTTATAGTTGATGTTTGAAATTCTGGGCCTACGGGAAATTTTAATGGACTATATCTTGAATTTGGGTCTTAAAAAACTAGCCAAAATAAAATAATTTTATACGATGGGTAATACTATGAATGATTTAAAATCGGTTCATACGGTCCGTTTGAAACCAATCTAGTCCTCCCATACGGTACTATACACGCCAGTATATTTTTGCTACTTTTCAAATATCAAACTGGCAGTTATACCGTTAACCGGAAAATACCGGTGAATCGGTATCGATTTTCATGCCGATGATTGTGAATTTCAACTTTTAAGCGATCTTAAACTTAGTACATTTCACACCCAATGTCATAAACCTATTATAATTTTTATTTTTTTTAAATTTTGTTAGAAAATTGAGAATTTTTAAATTGTTTGTCTTATGGATTACCTTTTTTTTTCAATTTTGTATTATATGAACTTGTAGTTTATTCCAATAATATGGTTAATTAGTCAACACAATCAAGTTGTCCGGTACAACCGTTTAAACTATTTCCGACCTTAATATAGTATAATTATAAACCAGTTTTTAAAAATCGGGTAATATCAATATTCACAAAAAAAAAAAAAAAGAAAAAAAAAAGGATATCGATAAAAAAAAATTTCATTTAAATAATCAGGATATTATTATATACAGTTGGACTAAAAAAATATAAAACTTGCGATAATCACTGGATGACCGAAATCTGACGTGGTGAATCTTGAACCATGGAAAACGTCATCTTCACCGATTCAGGCAACCTCGTTAAACACCACGCTTTACTTCCCTACTCGCCATCTGCAATTCTTACTTCTTAGTTATGTCAATTTTCAAAGATCCTTTCTTCTCAAATTCACTCTCTGTTCTTGGTATCGTTTGTTCACTCAAAATCTTCTTAAATTGTTCACAAAAATTCCCCAAATCCATGGCTTCTTTGATCCTTCCCAATCAAACCCCTTTATCATCTTCATTTCTGCATCAAAACCCTCTGTTTTTTGCTAATAAAAGGGGAGAGTTCAAGAAGAATCAAGCTCTAGTTCCTGTAATTGAATGTTACTACATTTTGCTTCTTTTTTAATGATTTGAGTTTCTTTTTGAGGAATTTTGTTGGGAACTTGTTTTAAATATTATTAGGTTGCAAGATTGTTTGGGCCTACAATCTTTGAAGATTCAAAATTGAAGGTTTTGTTTCTTGGTGTTGATGAGAAGAAGCATCCTGGAAATCTTCCAAGAACATATACACTTACACACAGTGATATTACTTCTGAGTTGACTCTGGCAATCTCTCAAACCATCAACAATTCTCAGGTAATTTGATGTATTTTGTTTTAAATTTAGAAATGTGATGAATTGTTGAATCCCTTCTGTTGAGTAATTGTATCATTGTTTCTATTAAAAACAGTGATCAATCTATATGAAATGTGGTATACTGGTATTCGACTTTCTTACTTTTAAGTTATTTTCAACGCATACCGTGGTTGCGGGTTGCTAGTCTATCCCTTTTATTAATATAATTTCTTTCGTTATAAAAAAAAAACTAATACAATTATTTGTGGAATATTATATTATTAGTATACTAACCAAAGATTTATTAATTTGAAAAGATTGTATATTAGAACTGAGAATTTGGTTGAGCGGTAAGAGGGTTGTCCTCCCTAGTGGGGCGCAGATTCATTTTCCGCTTGGCCCAAGTTGAAGGACATCTGGGCCAAGAGTTTACGTATTACATCCGGTTCCCGCGCATCATGTAGGTACGGTTTCACGTCGGTCAAGTAGTTGACCTTAGACACAGTTCGAAATGTTAGGTTAACAAGTGAGATCCTCGTTAAAAAAAGGTTGTATATTAATTTAGTATATTATATATTATTTGATATTAGTATACATACTTTCTAAGGAAAGTAGAGTCACCCTTATTATTGGTGTCTCTACCATAAGAAAGAGAAATATAGGTGGAACTCAAGAGATAGTAAAGAGGATAGAATCATATATTCTCCTTTGTAGGTTTGGATGCATTTAAGTCGGATGCATTGTAGATAGAGGATGTAACTTGGATCTTATTTCTATCTTTTCGCCGCCGTAACATCGTCATCACAAGCGTAGCTCATGTTGGCGTTGTGTTGATATTGTTACTTGTTGACATAATTTTGGAAGTTTTTGTTCATTGTTTTTGCACACCATTGTTGCGGTCATATTTCTTCTAGTTCCTTTGTCTTCATGATTTTTTGATGCGTGCAGATTTGCTCTACGCTGATAATCCTATTGCTATTTGTTGTTGTAAAATTTTGATATTATCATTTAAGTTTTAGTTCTTAGCTATATACTTACGTTTGAAATTGCATTTCACTTGTATAGACTTTTTTTGCGCTGGGGTGAGTGTTTGATTTTTCTTTCCGCCGTTAGAGAGTATTATAGAAGTTTTATAAAAAATTCTAATAATTTTTTGATTTCCGTAATTATTAGTATTTATTATTTGATATTCTTCATATGTAAATATATATTCTATACGCATTTATGTTATTCTTCGTTATTTATACGCACATGAGCTAATAGCTCAATGGCATTCCATGATTCCCACCAAAAGGTTGAGGTTACAGTTTCAAAATCCCATAAATGCTGGTCTGGGGTTTTACCACGTTGCGGTTTTCCACTCAGATATCCTCGTATTCGAGCCTCACCAATAGTGTGGTTTCGCCTGTGATGTGCTTCTAGCAACATGGGCTTGGAGTGGGTGAGTCTCGGGTTTGAGTAATGGACTATAAAAAGGCATGTTATAAGTCTAATTTCACTATCCAACAAAAGTATATATTTATACTTTTAAACCGTGATTAATGTAATACAAATTTAATAAAAATTAATTAAAAATCCATATCTCAAGATTTCACTGCTTTGATATTGTTCCTTGTCGGCATAATTTTTGAAGTTTCTTTTGTTTTTGCACACAGTTGTTGTGGTCATTGGTCTTATAGCTCCTTTGTCTTCATGGTTTTGATGCTTGCGAGTTGACCTGTAGTGATAATCGTATAGCTAGTTGGAGTGTTGATAGTATCATTTAAGTTTTAGTTCTTAGTTATATACTTACATTCAAGATTTTCATTCCACTTATATCGACCTTTTTTTGCGCTAGAGTAAGCATTTCATTTCCCTCTCTGCCGTTGGAGCGTATTCGAGAAGTTTTATAAAAGATGCTAATAATCTATTTATTTCTGTAATTATTATTAGTGAAGAAGCACAAATCTAGCACAATATTATAGAATTGCAGTTCATCGATTACAACTTCTCAATTTAAGATTTGAAAAAAACGATTACAATGAAATGGCAATTGCAACAAGATAATTTCTTTAACGAAGATGACGATCATGATTTTTATTCAGTTTTCAATGATTATATGAATTTTCGATCTACGCTTCTCTTTCTTCTGACCTTCCCTTTTATAGGTAGAAGGGATTGTTAGGGAGCGGGTCCCACAACCTCTTTTGCATGACTTTGATTGTACGGCCGGGATGCATGAGGATTTCTTCTCCCACTAGATGGTTGCCACGCGTCCTTGTTCTGTTAGAGTTTTTCCCGTTAAGAGAACATGCCATGTCATTCGAGTGTTGTCAATCTAGGTTGGGCTTTCTTCCTTTCCATGGCTTTGGTGGGTGTGGTACATTCCCGACCCTTTAATTAGTATATATTATTTAATCTTCTTTAGATGCAAATGTATAGGTTTATACACGATTTTTGTTATTATTCGTTATTTATGTACGCATATGAGCTGATAGCTCAGTGGCATTCCATGATTTTCACTAAAAGGTGGAGGTTTTGGCCTTTTGGGATCAAAAACCCAGCAGTGCCAGTCTGGTGGTTTTACCGCTTTGCGGGTTTCCT
Source organism: Stevia rebaudiana (assembly GCA_009936405.2). Taxonomy (NCBI): domain Eukaryota; kingdom Viridiplantae; phylum Streptophyta; class Magnoliopsida; order Asterales; family Asteraceae; genus Stevia; species Stevia rebaudiana. The sequence continues at coordinate 9,907 of WOUH02016148.1, forward strand.
CTTATATATCCTCGTATTTGAGCATCACTGTGGAGGTGAGTCTCAAGGTCAAGTTGTGGACTATGAATAGAAGTGCTAATGAGCTTAATTTCACGATCCAAAAAATATATATTTACTAGGTTATAAACCCGTGTATGACACGAGTTTACGGATAAAATTATGTAATTTTATAATGACTAAAGAACATTAATTTTGACACTGGTAGCCACATGAGTTATTTTTGAAAGGTTTCATGCTGACTATGACACAATTTAAGTTTAAAAAAGTTTATACTTAAAAATATGAGTAGATAATAATATAGTTTGATTATTTAGAAAAATAGAAAATTTAAAGAATATAACTGTGATTATTTAAAATAATTAATTAGAGTTAGATATATAAATATTTTCTATGCAACTAATTAGAAATAGAAGTAAACCTTTATTAACAATAGTTAGTTGTGTAAACTAGAAAATGATTGAAACAAGATTAATGAAATTATCATACGATTTTAAATCAGATACTATTTTTAAAAGTTAATAATAGCAAATTATAAAATAGGGTTACATAAGTTTACATGTTTTGAAAGATGTTAAAAAAATTATTTTAAAAACTTATTGTGCCTTTTAAGTAACGTAATTTTTTAAATATCAATTGGGCAGTATGATAATCTAAATTTAAATTGCTTTAAAAACCTTAGTTGATAATGATAGAGTTAAATTATTTAGAAAAATTAAAATATTGACAGAATGTTACGAGTTATTTTTTGGAATCATTATGATTAATGTAATTCAAATTAAATTAGCAATTAATCTAAATATTTCTGTTTTTCATAGCAATTAAATATAAATGTAGAAAACAAATATTAATGGTAAATATGTACATCGATTGTAGGACTAGCTCAATTAGTAGAGACACTAATGATTTCTAGCTCAAGTGGTTAGGATGATATGCGGACTTGAGGCTCTCCCTTTGGGAGGTCTCATGTTTAAATCTTGTCCAGAGCAAAGCTCTGGGCAATTTCCTGTGATGGGGAGAAAATTCACTTCGGATAGAGGTCACCGGTTCAAAACTGAGGAGGGGAGAGGGTTTACAGATTCCATCCGGTTCCTGCTTATTGGGGGTACGGTCTCACGGAGGTTGAGGAATCGACCTTGGCTACATCGCTCTGTTTCCGGTGGCTAGCACGCAAGATCCTATGTTCAAAAAAAAAAAAATAGTAGAGACTTTTACCTTTTAGTTAGAGGTCTTGGCTCCTCTCCCATTCATGTTGTAATTTAATATGGGCAGTAGCATTGAAATGAGAGTTTGATAGATATGTCGTTGATAAAAACGATGTATGTATCAAACGAATCATTATGCTATTAGACTCAAAAGGTGCTTATATTGGTAGACTACCACCAGTCAACCATCATTCACACATCATACGCCTAATCAAATTAGTCACTCTAAACACATAATACCTTCTCTTGTATATTTTTTACTTATTTATATTAAAGGATGGTGTTATTGGTACACTAATAACCTGTTCCATTTTAAATTGTGTAAAGTGCTGTTATTCCATCTAATTGTTTATTTATGGCCATTTGGTAGTAGTATTATTGTTTTTATTAAAAACAAATAGTAGTTGATGTGGATTTAACTATAAAAAGATTTTATGACTAATATTGCTCAAATTCTTCTTCTACTAAAAACAACGGTATTTGATGTGGATTTTATTATAAAAAGATTAAATGATTAATAATGCTCAAATAAACTATATCTATATTCCTAGTATAATACAAAATTAAAAGTTTTATATATTGTTAGAGTTCATAATATATATTTGTGTTACAGTTGCAGGGTTGGTATAATAAGTTATATAGAGATGAAGTGGTAGCAGAGTGGAGGAAAGTGAAAGGGAGAATGTCTCTTCATGTTCATTGTCACATAAGTGGTGGCCATTTTCTTCTGGACTCGTGTGCTCGCCTCAGGTCCTTCATCTTCACCAAAGAACTTCCGCTGGTAGTTAATTAATTAATCACATTATAATTAATCTTGCAATCATTAATGTTAAGCACACATTTCCACCATTCATTAGGTATTGAAGGCATTTACTCATGGAGATGGAAACTTGTTAAATAACTATCCTGAGTTGCAAGAGGCATTTGTTTGGGTTTACTTCCACTCAAACATTCAAGAGTTTAATAGGGTTGAATGTTGGGGTCCACTTAAAGATGCGGTGGGACCCTTGTCCAGGTCGCCATCGTTATCTGGACCCGTCATTGATGAAGAGGAATCAAGCAATTGGGAGATACCAAAACCATGCCTAGAATCATGCTCATGTTGTTTCCCACCAATGAGTTTAATCCCTTGGTCTCACGATCTCGTGAAGAATCAAGATGATGATGATGGTGGTAGGGGTGTGCAGAAAAACCGACTAACCGATCAAAATGGTTAACCGACGGTTTGGTTTTGTGTTGTTTTCTTAACCGAAAATTTTGGTTCGGTTACGGTTATACTCTCTTCCATAACCGAAAAAAAACCGAACCGCACCAATATAACTAAATACGATGGAAACAAACCGCATAACCGAACCGATCTGGTTAAAGGGCCCACTATATTTATTTTATAGTTTAGTGGCCCAGTCCATGTTGGTGTAAGTGTAAGTAGGACCCATTAAAATAAACAAGAGTTAACTTTTTGTCTTCTTTTATTGTGAAACCCTAGAAATCAATAATGCTGAAAATTTTATTCTGCTGGTTAACCTTTGTGAGCTTGGGCCTTGGAGACCTGAGGAGTTGAAGTTTACAAGCATAATCGGTACCTTCTGACCTCCTCTATGCTTTTTAAAAGTCTGGTTTCACTGATTCCTTATTTCGTTTGTTATAAATTTTATATTTGTTGTGTTCATTTGCTACAATGAAGATTGTGGAACAATAAATCTGTGTAGTTTTACTTTTTTATTAGTTTTTTTAAAGTAGTGGTCCATCCCAACTTTTCATTTTTGGATTTGTGGTGGTCCAGCTTGGATTTGTTCTTTTAAATTAGTCTAACTTAAAATTTTGAAGATTGACTAAATTATATATAAGTATTTTGAGCTGAATATTATGTCTGCTTGTATAATGACCTTTCATGTTTTTTCTTTGCTACTAGTTATGTTATAAATAAATGTGACAATATACTAAATGTAATAGTGTAGGAAATAGATTTGCATATATTAAATTTTGTATGGATGATGATTCTTGAATTTACTCCTAGTGTAATGTTCAGTTATTAAATAGAAGTGATATTAACATTGATGAGCAAAAATGTGTTATTAATAAAATCGTTTGAATTCTAGATGAAGACACCAGTAGTTAATGTGGATGAAGAAAAGTCTAGTGAGCCCGTCGTTGATGATGATGAGCCAACTGTGGGAGAAGAGAAAAAGGCTGGTGGTAGACTAAGATCTTATGTGTGGGACCATTTTACCATTGATAAAGCTACTAAGAAAGCAAAATGTCCGTATTGTAATATTTAATGGCGGTCGGCTCAACAACAAATGGTACAAGTGCTTTGTCGTATCATCTAAAACATTCATGCAGGAAGTCACCGCATTATAATCTTGTAGATAAGAAACAGTCCACTTTTAGTTTTTAGCTTCAAAGTTCAGGGGTGGTGGTTCTAGCTTGGCTTCTCACATGTTTAGTCAAGAAAAGTGTAGAAAAGCCCTTGCTCAGCTATGAATAAAAGATAATCGACCCTTTAGTGTGGTAGAAGACGAGGGATTTAGAGAATTTGTGTGGGAAATCCATTGTTCAAGTTTCCGTCCAGATGAACAGTCGCTAGCGGTTGTTTGTCTATATTTGAAGAGAAGAAAAGGAAATTAAAAAAAATCTAAAAGATCAAACTGTATCACTTACTACCGATACATGGATGTTGGTTCAAAATTTTAATTATATGTGTTTTACGGCACATTGGGTTGATGAAGATTGGGTTTTGAAGAAGAAGATTTCGAACTTTTGTCAAATCACAAATCATAATGGTGAGATAATCGAAAAGTTAATTATCGATGCTTACGTAGATGGGGGATTGATAAGGTTTTTACGGTGACTGGATAATGCTTCATCGAATGATGGAGCAATTAGATTCCTACAAAGGATGCTTAAAGGTTTTCATTTGGTCTTAGATTGCAAATATTTGCATTTAAGATGCAATGCCCATATTTTAATCTTGTTGTCAAAGAAGGTTTGGAAGAACAAGCTAATTCCTTAAGTAGAATTCAAAATGTTGTAAGGTACATATGATCGTCTGCTAGGTATCAATGCTTTAAAGAAAGTGTTCGGAAAGAAAATATTGATTCTCAAAGAAAACCATGCCTTGACATTGAGACATGATGGAATTCGACATTCTTATTGTTGGAAACAACGTTTTCGAAAGCATTTTATAGGTATTTAATGTTTTAAGTGTAATATATATATATACACTGGGTATGTGTATTATGTGAACATAATTTTAGAGAGTCAACCAAAAAACTTAATATGGGCCCTCCATTTTATAAGTGACTAAATCTGGGCTCTCCATTTAAAGATGTGTATACACAATGTAACACATGTGTACATTGTGTAACACATCTTAAATGGAGGGTTAAGATTGAAAAATGAAGGGCTCATATTTACTTTTTTGGTTAACCGTCTGAGATCAGTTTCACATAATACATGTCTCCTATACACACACACACACATATATATGTATATATATATATATATATATATATATATATATATATATTCGCTCATAATTATACTAAAGATATATTATTTTATATGTTATTTTTGTTGATAGATTACAAAACGTGGATTCAACTACATAAACTACTTTTATAGTGAAGTTGATGAAGATGAGGGGAGTAAAAGAAAGAGAAAACGAAGTGATAAAGTTTTGGGGGCACCTAAATATATGGATTGGGGAATACAAACAAAACAAACAAACATACCCAGTAAAATCCTATTAGATTAGGAGAATGCAAGGTATATTTTTATTTGTATTTTACATCTTCAGTATAATAATAATAATAATATTTTTTTTTCATATTATTTGTTTTAATAGGGTGTTTATGGAGTATTTGAGGATTTTTTTAATGTGACCAAATGGATTTCGGGGTCGAAGTATATGACCTCCAATTGTTCTTTAGTGAGCTTTGCCTAATGCATGCAAATATAACAAAAATGTCCTGGAGTGGTGACGAGAGGAAGAAAAAATGGCAATATTGACGTATATTTTTTTTATAAATATTGGGATAATCTATCCAATATGAATTTTTTGTTGTATGTGGCATTAGTTCTGGATCCTCGAAATAAGTTAGAGTTATCTTGGTTATTGTTTGGGTTTGGTATATAAGGATACCGAGAGAACTAAGGCAATGAAAAATCAAGTGAAAGAAGCCTTGTTGGAGTTGAATGATGATTAAAAGGCAAAGGTAGAAAAGGTAAATGAGCAAGAAAGGATAAAGCTACATCGTCGACTTCTAAATTTGTTGATGATGATGATCATCATCATCGTACTCAGTATATCCCACTTAAAAGTAGGGTCTGAGGAGGGTAGATGTAGACAGCCTTACCTCTA
>WOUH02016156.1:0-15471 GCA_009936405.2 Stevia rebaudiana
TACTTGGTGAAGAGTATTGAATGTCTTTGTATTGTTTTACTCCATGACCTACCCGCGCGCAGGGGGGTGCAAAAACGGGTTTCTGACGAGGAACACGAATGCAGTTCTGAAAACCCACGTCCGTCTGAAGCAAGTTTTTGCTCAGTCTCGATTTGTTTCTGCCCGTCGTGAACCCAGCCGATGCAGCCCACGCCCCCCCTCGGGTCAGCATGCTCTATAAAAAGGGTCTGGGTCAGCTATTCGGATTCGGTCAGCTGTTCGTTTATCAAATCAAACATGCTGGTTCGGTCAGAGAATACACTCACATCAAATTTAGAGAACCAAATGTGAATGCTCTAACATTAGAATCTCTATATTTATCTTTATAATTTACTAAAAATTATTACCTTTTATCTCTCTTATTCAATTAAAAAATAATTTTGTATACCTTTATCACTATTTTTTCTCTTTCATATTCAATTAAATAATAGTTTTATACCTTTATGAATATATTTTTTCTCTCTATAATTTACTTTAATGAACAATGCTTCTCTATATTAACTGATATCATCAGTTTCTTTATATCTCTCTACTTACAATCACTTTAAATCAATCTCTATAATATAAAGAACCCACTCACATAATTTTTAAAAACTCTAATGTGAATGCTCTAACGGTTGAGTAAGGGTGAGGGTGATGGGTAAAAAGTATGAGGGTGAGATGGTATATTCAGATTGATTAATAAATAAAAACAAAAAAATCAATTCAACCCCTATGCTCGTGATGCACCCAACGCCATATCACGCCCTACCACGCCCCCACCGTAATGGTGTTCTAGGCGTGATGGGGCTGCCACTTCACCGACCAAAACATTCTTCACGTCTCATTACGGATACTCTTAAATCCTAATTTCCTTGTGATGGTTTGAAGGTTATAGTTAGTTAACTCCAGCTCATGATCCCAATGATTTTTTATTTTTTGCTTTGGGCTTCCAAAAACGTTGATCCTTGTAATTACATTATATCTTATATGAGTTATAATTATTATTACGTTAATACTTTATATCATGGCACACATTACGTGTTATATATATACCATGTTCTTATTTTTCATGTGCATTGAGTTAAAATGAAGAATCTAATTATCTTTGTATTAATATTTCTAGGGTTGAATGTTGTTAATGGTTGCTCCCTACTTGTAAAGGGGTATACTGTGCAAATCAAGTCGGATATCATCAACGATAACGTGACACTTCATTGTCAATCTAAAGATGATGATTTGGGATATCACGTGCTTTAGTCTCCAAACTTGGAATACGATTGGTCATTTTGTGAGTCTTTTTCTGGTTCCACTTTATTTTTCTGTCATTTTTGGTGGCAAAAAGTGGAACAAGTATTTGATGTGTTCAACATTTGCATGGCTCAATGGTGTTACGAAGACCATTTGGAAGGAAACACATGCAGATGGGAGATCAAGGATGATGGATTCTGGTTCTATGAACCACATAACCATGTATGGCTTAAACAGTATAATTGGAACCCAACATCTGGAATTAAAAAACTCATTTTTTAATTCTTATGGTGATCTTTTTGTTCTTTCTGAATTTAACTTTATATGAAAAACTTGACTAAACACATATTTATATGATTTCTTCTGTTTTTATGTCATGCCAGTTGTCATGTTGTGCATCAATTATATTCGAAAACAATATTTTGAGTTGTGCATCTACTTCTCTTTTGAGTAAATCTATCTTTTATATGTCACGTCAATAAAATGCTAACAAGTGGTAAAAATATCTTAAATTGGGATTATTACTAGCTAATATGTCAAAGTCTTGAAATATAATTAGTATCTTTTTTACTTTAAACTAGTGGATTCTTCGCCAAACGTTGCTTTGAGAATTCTACTCAATCCCAAATATCATAACTCAAGTCATAACAACTACACTTTTAGAAAGCACAAAATTAAGAGAGGTCCATGCAAATTGAAAACGTAACATTTGTAAAAGAAAAAACCAAAAACACAAACAAATCACATAAACTGTGACACGGCATAGAATAGGCGAGATCAAGAAAACCATGAATAAATGAAAAAAATGAAAATTATGCTTAACCCCGACACTCGTTGCATGTTTTATTTTCAAGCACAATATTAGTAAAAGAAAAAACCAAAATAAAAACATACAAATCACACATCTGTTACACGACATAGAATGGGACATGGAAAGAAAACCTTGAAAAAAAGAAAAAAAAAAAGATATGTTTAACCCCGACACTCGTTGCAAGTTTTATTTTCTAGCACATTTCTATAACGCAACTATTTAATTTTTTTTTTCCAATTTGTTTATTTTCCTTACAAAGTGAACAAAACTGTTGGCAAAAAACATCGCTGCAAAAAAAAGCCACAGATTTTAAGCCTACACAGACTAAAAAATGGCGATCCATATGCTCTCAAAGTGAACATACTAACCGTTGTCCAGGTTGACCCTTTGGTGTCAAAGACAATGGTATGATTTCTATTAAATAATAAAGGATGATTCGAAACCAAATGGTTCAATTAACAAGAACAAATTTGACCAACAACCTTAATCGACTTTTGAAGATAAATGTTGCATGGAAAAGAGCAGGGAAGAAGTTTCCGGTAGATGAAAGAAATGCTAGAGATCAACTTCAATATCTTCAGGGCAACTGGATCAAGCCCAAGTAAATGGTCCAACCTAGATCTGCAACAATTAAAGTAAACCAACCCATTAATATGTAAAATATTCCCAACAAATTTTAACACCGCTCTGGGTGAAACAATTAGACAATGTAAAATGTTATTATGTTAAATTGTTGATTATGTCAAATGCCTTGTCAACAATACCTACTAACTAATTCCAGAAGTCAGTGGGCAAAATTTGAGATGAATCATAAAAAAAACTTTAATCTTGAACAATGTAGTTTTTTTTTAACAGTGGATCTCAAGTGCTAGCCGCCAGTAGCCAAGCGTTGTAGCTAAGGCCGATTCCTCGACCTTCGTGAGACCATACACCAGATAAGCGGGATACAGATGAAATTCATAAACCCTCTCCCCTTCTCAGGTTTGAACCGGTGACATCTATCCGAGGTTCACTTTCTTCCCATCACTGGAAATTTATCAATAGTTAAGCCATTTGAACTCTAAAATTGTCAAGAAACTTTTTATGATCGCTTAAAACACAACAAAACTCCTTTTTTCTTCGAAAGAGATTTGATGTTTAAAAACTTTCTCCAAACATAGTTACCCAAATCAACCCATGAAATTTAGATTCATCGTTGACAAAGTATAAACTCAAAAGATACCATAAGGTGCATATTTAGACCAAGGTTTTTGAAACCCAAATTTTGACAAAATGGGTTTTGAAACCCGAATTTGACAAAATGGGTTATGGAACCCAAATAATGATAAATGGGTTTTGAAACCTGAATTTGACAAACAATGGTTTTGAAACCCAAATTGAATAGCCATGGGTTTTGAAACCCAACTTTGATAAACGACTCTCAAATGACCTTTTTACCGCCCAATCCTCATACGAGTTGTTGGAAATCAGTAATGGAACCGAACACGGGATTTTGGTCAAAATTATGATCGAGTCTTTTCTTCTATTAAAAGTGTTGACACTTACATATAAGTCAAACTCTTAGATCTATATTTATATGAAAAGAAACCTTAGATTTATTTAACATTTCGGCTCCAAGAACCAAAACTTTGTTTTCAGTAGGATTGGTATTACTATTAAAAAAGGGTGGCAGCGCAACTTGTTGCTCGTTTGTCTCTACTTTACTGTAATCGGTATGCTTTCTTTAATTATCGAACCACGAATGGAGATAATTCTTAAAAAAAAAAAATTAAATCCTTTAATTTATTACTTTTTCAAAACCAATTTGTCTAGGATTAACAAATAGCATATATTACATAAATACTATGATATCATCACATTCACGTTACATGTTTTATAAATTGTTAAGTGAATATTATTATATCTTGATATTCACATTACATGTCTATGATATATATATATATATGTGTGTGTGTGTGAATTGAATATATGACCTTAATTTTCATGAGTTGAGATATACAATGAAAATTTTCTTTATCTTTGTATTGATATGTGTAGGGTCGAATGTTGTTAACGGTTGCTCCATTTTTGTACATGGGTATGTAGTACACATCAAGTCGGATATCATCAACGAGGATGTGACACTTCGCTGTCAATCTAAAGATGATGATTTGGGATATCATGTTCTTCGATCTCCAAACGTCGATTACAAGTGGTCATTTTGTCCGAATCTTGTTGGATCGACTCTATTTTTCTGTCATTTTTGGTGGAGAAATTTTGAACAAAGTTTTGTCGTGTTCAACTATAAATTGGCTGATGAGTGTTATATTGGACTTCCGAAAGGAAATGAATGTAACTGGGAGATCAAGGATGATGGATTCTACTTTAAATACAATCAAACAATCTGGCAAAAGGAGTATACTTGGAAACCCAAAACATCTGTCATTTCTTATGCTTGATTTTGTAATTTAAATATTTCTGATTAAATAGTGATATAAATTATCTTCTTAATTATTTCAAATAATGGTATTAGTTCTGTATGCTTTATATTATATGTTCTGAACATTTAAGAAATTATTGATGAATAATTAAGCAACCAAAAGCATTCAATGCAAAATCGTTGACCCTCGTAAAAACATTATATCTTATAAGAGGTATAATTATTATTACGTTAATACTTTATATCATGATATTCACATTACATGTTACATATATAGTTATATACCATGTTCTTATTTTTCATGTGAGTTAAAATGAATAATCTAATTATCATCGTATTAATATTTCTAGGGTGTTGTTAATGGTTGCTCCATACTTGTAAGCGGGTATACTATGCAAATCAAGTCGGAAATCATCAACGATTACGTGACACTTTGTTGTCAGTCTAAAGATGATGATTTGGGATATCATGTACTTCACTCTCCAAACCTAGAATACGAGTGGTCATTTTGTGAGTCTTTTTCTGGGTCTACTTTATTTTTCTGTCATTTTTGGTGGCAAAAAATTGAACAAGTATTTGACGTGTTCAACGTCAGCATGACTCAATGGTGTTATGAAGAACAATTGGAAGGAAACAAATGCAAATGGGAGATCAAGGATGACGGATTCTGGTTCTATGAACCACATAACCATGTTTGGATTAAGCACTATGATTAGAAACCGACATGGAATTAGAAAACTTATTTTTTTAATTCTTATGGTGGATTTTTTGTTCTTTCTTAATCTGACTTTAAATGTTTCTAAAAAACTTGACTAAATACATCTTTATATGATTTCTTCTCTTTTTATGTCATGCCGCTTGTCATGGTGTGCATCAACTATATTCGAAAACAATATCTTGAACTGAGACTAACTGATAATATAAATATCCTGACTTGTGAATCAACTTCTTTTTTGACTAAATCATCTTTATATGTTATGTCAGTAAAATGTTCACACAATTAGGTTTTGCTAGCTGAGAACTACCACTAGTAAATCATAGAAATATTGGAACCGGTGGTAAAAAAATCTTCAATTGAGATTATTACTAGTCAATATGTTAAAGTCTGTATTATTAAAATCCAGTTTGTCTATTTTTACTTTAAACTAGTGGATTCTTTGTCAAACGTTGCTTTAGAAATTCCGACTCAATCCCAAATAGCATAACTCAAGTCATAACAACTACACCTTTAGAAAGCACAAAACAGAGGTCCACGCAAAATGAAAATGTAAAATTGGTAAAAGAAAAAACCAAAAATTAAAAAAAAACAAATCAAACAACTGTTACACGACATAGAATGTCATAGAAAGAAAACCATGAAAAAAAAATGAAAAATACGTTTAACCCCGAAACTCGCTGCAAGTTTAATTTCAAGCACATTTCTATAACGCAACTATTCAATTTTTTTCCATTTTGTTCATATTCCTTACGAAGTGAACAAAATTGTTGGCAAAAAAATCGCTGCAAAAAAAAACGTACAAATTTTAAGCCTACGCCGACTAAAAAATGGCGATCCATATGCTCTCAAAGTGAACATACTAAACGTTGTAGCAGGTTGACCCTTTGGTGTCAAAGACAACGGTATGACTTGTATTAAATAATAAAGGATGATTTGAAAGCAAATGGTTCAATTAACAAGAACAAATTTGACCAACAACCTTAATCGACTTTTGAAGATAAACAGACTCAATCCGTGAGGAACACAACACAACAGTGATTCTTATTTACGTCACCTATGCTCACATATAGCTCTTAAATAAGAAACGACTAGAATCATAAAGATTAGCTACCACCATTAACTTCTGATCTTGGAACCATGAGAGAAATCAAATGTTACATAGAAAACGAGCAAGAAAGAAGCTTCCAGCAGATGAACGAAGTGAGAGTCGAGAACCCTAGAGATCAACTTCAATATCTGCAACAATTAAAGTAAAGCATCCAATTAATATGTAAAACTAGCTTATAACCCGTGTTACACACGGGTGGTTTATAACAAATATATAATTAAAAAGTTATGATTTATAAGCTAATAATTTATTCCGCATAGTAAATAAATTTCATTTACATTTATAAAACTCAATTACTTTCGTTAATCCCTAAATATCTCCTTGTATTCTATATTTGTATTCATCATCTCCAAAATCAGACATTGCTTTTGATTTTTTGTACCATGGATTCCATTCCACTATTAATTGTAGAAATCACAACAAAAAACATTAACTTGAATGTCAAAACTAAAGAAACAGTGTGATTTGCCTTTTTTGGTCAACCAGACGAGGTTTCAAATTTGAAATTGACAATGGTTTTTAATTATTACGGAAGTTTGATAGTTATACTAAACTTTACAGCAACAATTATAGAAAGGATTATGTTTGTTGTATACAAAAATTACCCCAAACAGTAACGTATATCTCATTATCCCTGAAAAGATATAAAAAATTTATATTATATATATAGTTAAAAAATAAAAAACAAAAAGTGATTAATTTTAAAAAGTAGTATTTGTTCAAAGTCTAAATCTTGGATCTTGACATTTCTTCTAAACGATTCCTTTCCAATTCTTGGAAAACGTTTTCCTCTCAAACACCTTCACAATGGATCCAATCACATCGGGCATAAAATTTAAATATCACATTAATATAAGCTTTAAATTTTAAAAACAAAATAAATAAAATAATAATGTATTAAATTTACACAAAACTAACCAATTAGATCAGATTTCGAAACCTTCTTTTGTAGAATATCAGCAAAGTCTGAAAAAACAAAACCATTCTGGTTTCCATTGACAATAGTGTTCTGGTTAAACACAACTTTTTGAGCTTCCAAATGCTTCTATTCTCAGCTTCAGATGGCCTTAAAATGTAGATTGCAAGGTTTTCATTGAAAAGTTTTTCATAACTTTTACCAAACCTCTTATGCACTGAACATTGCCTTCAAGTATTCTGTAATTAAGAATAGTAATTAAATAGGTTGCATATTGATTGTTTAAAACGACAAATTTATAAAAATAAATATATACCTCTTCATCCATGATTATCATTTCTATTGAAAAATAATCATTTGGATACTTCTAATTTGGTGCGGTCCATCGCCGAATAACCTTGACTTTCAGTGCAAAATCTTTTTTGATGTCTTTCAAAAAAGTTAATTTTTTTGTTTCCATTGTGAAGTGTCTAAACACTTATTGATTGAAAGAGGATGTGTGGATTATTGAGTAGAGGACACATCTATATATATAAGAACTCTTTGTGATATTTTTTAATTTAGGAAAAATAAACAGAATGAAATAAAAAATCTTAGATTGCGAATTTCATCTTCTTTTATGAAAATATTTAGTAAATAATCAGTCTATTTTGAAAATAATAACGTATATATAGTGGTTTCCTTTTATATGGAAATATAATCTTCAAATTATTTACGGAAATCTTGCACTATGCATTTGATTTATATGTCCATATTGAAGATTAGTTGTATATGGAAATAATCAATCTGTTAATTACATGAATTATGTAATTGTTGTTAAATTTGGTAATTGTTTTTAAAAAAGGTTAAAGGAAATTATATGGAATTAAAATATACGAAAAGTATGTTTAGTATGACTAATTAAATATCAATCATCCTAAATTAAAACACATATTTTTTAGAATAATATTATTTTTGGTCTAATTTACAGTAATGCTTGTTATGTTTAGAAAACATTTTTAAAATTTTGGTAGAAGAGATATGTTGGTATAAATGATTTAGATTTTATTTATTAACTGTAAGTTATAAGTTATAATGAATCAGACTTCAAAATGATTATAACGATTCAAAGTTTTTCTTATAATATTGGGTATACAGGATGGAGTTGACATTTTCATTGTTTAAAAACGAAAAAAATAAAATGAAAGAAGGTACAAAGAAGATTTTCATTATTTGCAGTAAAATAAAATAAAAAATATGAAAACCACAACTGTTGCAAAATGCATGAAAAAGAATCTAGAAAATTCAAACAAAATTTCCATTGAAAACCAATAACCACATAAATATCTGTCATCAGAAAATTCCTTGATCTTTGTTTTGGATACGATAGCCTAAAACAATTTCATATATGTTCATGCATAGCATAAAAAAAGGATAATTGACTTAAAACCATGTTTTTAATTTAAATTTTTTTCTTTGCAACTCCAGACATAAAAAACATACCTAATTTTTTCTAGTATTCAAACACGACTTCATCACCATATGATACGTTATTCTCTTTAATAAAATTCTGCCATTGACCTTGACGGATATAATACCTCTCACGCCCACGACACATGTGAATAGTGGTTTCAAACACTTACGGGTAATTAAGAGACAACTACAAACGTCAACCAAGAGAGTAACCTGAATAAAGTTTCTTTGAGCAACTAAAACACCTGCAAATATTAAAACTGCAATTAATCACTTCTTATTTTTCAATATTTGTAATCTTGTGCATCAGATATACAAACACATTGGACATTATGAAGCACTTTGATGCATTTTGGCAAACAGTTAACAAATTACAAAGCTAATTTCCACTCTTGTTTAGAAAAGTTTAAATATAAATCTATATATCAATAGCGAAAATAACTTGCTCTTACACACAAATTAGATATGAAGTAACAATGCCTACAAATTTGATATTATAATCAATAATATTTTGGCTTCATCGACCTGGGAAGCATTTTGAATAAGCTAAAACAAATCAAATTATAGTTTAAAACTCATGTTCTTAAATTTCTAATTAGCCAAACACTCACGCATAACTTAAAATAAGACTCTTCAAATAGAAATCCATAAAAACAAAATGATTTAAACTGAAGATAATAAATAAGAACGGAATAATTTAAACTCAAGCATGCAATTCAATGATTATAACATCAAGAGTATATAAACCAAAATGTTGTTGAAATACCTCTGGTTGATGAGTCTCAATGACATCCAGCTATCTCTCACTAAACATCAGTTGCAGATTAAATTATTCCAACAGTATATGCAATCTCATATTTCACTGATGCATTTTGTCGAGCAACTTGTGTCTATTTTAATACTATTAAAATTAGCATAAAGATTGAACGAAGGATATGCCCAAATGAACAAATTATCCACACCAAATTTCATTAACATAATCAAGCGGTAATCACAGAAAAAGACACCAGGAAGATAACTTAAAAGCTTCAATCACACAAAACCACAAAAAGATCAAAATGTACAAATCAGAAAAATGTATAAACAGAGAATACAAACTTAAAAAAAACTACAAATCAAACCTATCTATCAAAATAAAATCGTATTCCATTGAAACTGGACTAAGTAAAAAACAGGTATTTGATTAAATATCTTAATCGACTAATTGTATATGAATTCAATCTACGGTAAAATTAAAAAAAAATAATTAACTGGCAATTGTGCGAAATATGGTTTTTAAACAGATATGTGTAGTTTTTGGATGATCAATATAACAAATTAGGTAAAGAAATCATTCATCAGTGCAGATTCAAATAGGTAACAAAAATTAATCACATATCTGTAAAAGATTGAAATCATGTGGAATATGAAAAATCAATAAAACCCTTAAATTATGAAATAGAATTGCATCATGATTACGATTTCTTTCGTAATTTGTACCAACAGAGAGTTGTTTGTCGATGATGTTTCATAAAAAGAGCATTAGTGACTATAACAATAAAAAGGCCGAAGATTCGAAACCTTACCTGATGAAGATGATACCTTGCGTCTGAAATCGGATTATGAGATGAAGATGGTTGATGAGGATGCTTATCCATGGTCGCGCTAAGAAATTTGATGGAGAAACCGGTAGCGATCGACCTAGGGTTTTTTATGAAAGAGAATGTAATTATTACTAAGCAACCTACACCAAAAACATACCTTTTCATCCATTCTTACGTAGATTACATCATATCTCCAAAAATTATTTCATTATTTTTATGCGAGATAGTATAAGATGATGATACTTAAGTCTAATATCATCTACATTAACTTTCTTTTATTAAATATGTCCACCAAGTTTTAACACACCTATCAGATTAATTGGCTAACAATAAGACAATATTTTTGCTTGCACATTGTTATATGTTGAATAGTTGATTATGATGAATTGTTGATTACGTCGAATGCCTTGCCAGCAATACCTACAAGCTAATTCTTGAATTCAGTGGGAAAAATTGAGATTGCTCATAAGAAAAACTTTAATCTTGAACAATGTAGTTGGATTTGAAATTTATCAAAAGTTAAGCAATTTAAGATCATTTAAATTTGTCAAGAAACAATTTACGTTCACTTAAAACACAACGAAACTCTTTTTTTTTTGGGGGGGAGGGGGGGGGGGAGAAATTTGAAGTTTAAAAAACTTTCTCCAAACATAGTTACCCAAATCAACCAATAAATTTTAGATTCATTGTTGACAAAGTGTAGACTCAAAAGATACCATAAGGTCCATATTTGAAACCTAGGGTTCTGAAACCCAAATTTTGATGAACTGGTTTTTGAAACCCGAATTTGAAAAAATGGGTTATGAAACCCGAATTATGATAAAATGGGTTTTGAAACTCGAATTTGACAAACAATGGTTTTGAAACCCAAATTGAATAGACATAGGTTTTTGATACCAATTTTTTTATAAATGACTCGCAAATGACTTTTTTCGCCAAGCCCTGTACCAGTTGTTTGAAATTAGTACTAGAACCGAACACGGGATTTTGATCACAATTATGATCGACTCTTTCTTTCTATTAAAACCGTTGACATTTACAAATAGATCAAACTCTTAGATTTATATTTATATTAAAAGAGACCTTATAAAACAAGACACTTAAGCTACTCAAACTTAAACTCCTATTAAATTATTTAACTGTTAATTAATTAAATCCTTTAATTTATTACTTTTTCGAAACCAATTTGTCTAGGATTAAAAATAACATATATTACATAAATACTATGATATCATCATCTTCGCCTTACATGTTTTATAAATTATTAAGTGAATATTATTATATCATGACACTCACATTAAATGTCTATGATATATATATATATATGTGTGTGTGAATTGAATATATGACCTTATTTTTCATGAGTTATACAATGAAAATTTTGTTTTTCTTTGTATTGGTATGTGTAGGGTCGAATATTGTTAACGGTTGCTTCATTTTTGTAGATGGGTATACAGTACACATCAAGTCGGATATCATCAACGAGGATGTGACACTTCACTGTCAATCAAAAGATGATGATATGGGATATCATGTGCTTCGATCTCCGAATGTCGAATACAAGTGGTCATTTTGTCAGAAAATTAGTGGATCGACTCTGTTTTTCTGTCATTTTTGGTGGAGAAATCTTGAACAAACGTTTGACGTGTTCAACCGAGAATTGGCTATGTGGTGTTATGAAGGACGTGCGGAAGGAAATGCATGTAACTGGGAGATCAAGGATGATGGATTCTACTTTAGATACAATCAAACAATCTGGCATAAGGAGTATAGTTGGAAACCCAAAACATCTGCCATTTCTTATGCTTGATTTTGTAATTTAAATATTTCTGATTAAGTAGTAAAATAAATGTCTTTTTATTTCAAATCATGGTATTAGTTATGTAGGGTTAGGATCAACTAAATATATAGTTTATTCTAAGAAGCGTAAAAGGGTTTGTAAAAAACCTCATAACCGTATCAAACGAACTACGATTGAACTCATTTTAACGGCGTTGGAACCGTCTTGTCAAACTCTACGATCTTAGCTTTTAGAGTTTAGCTTTTGGATTAGCTTTTAGGATTTAGCTTTTGGGTTTAGTTTTTAGGGGTTTAGCTTTAGGTTTTTGGGGAGGGGTGGGGGTTTAGGTTTTTGGGGGTGGGAAAAGGTTCGACGAGACGGTTCCAACGCCGATAAAATGAGTTTAATCGGAGTTTGTTTGAGTCGGTTTATGATTTTTTTTAACTCTCTCTTTCTTAAGATAAGTCTCATATTTAAAATAACCTTACTCTAGTTCTGTATGCTTTATATTATGTCTAGGAACATTTAAGAAATTTTTAATGAATAAGAAACCAAAATCATTCAATGCAAAACCAGTTTAATTTAGAAAACCAGAAAAGCTTAGTTCAAACATTTTCTCATGAGAAAAATAAATAAAAGCTAGATATTAAAAAAGAAATTAAAAACTAGTATTGATTACAAGGAAAATGTATAAGCAACAAACAGAGCAAATGAAATCAAATAGCATTGCAGCATGTTTAGAAAAAGAAGCTGCCACAAATGTTAAAATAAGATTTCTTCAAGTGTGAATGTAATGCAAATAAAGTTGAAATGCACAATCTATATCTATAATAGAGCAACTTTAACATCCAAATTTCACTTTGTAACACCTGTTATTTCTTAAATTTACGTCAACTCAAATTGTGCCTATTAATTGAACTGAATAGCTAAAGATTCATTTGTAGCACTTCACCCACAAAATAATTCAACTAAAATGGACGATGCTATAAAAACAAGGTATAAAATGACTAAAACATCCTAAATTCATCTTCACACGCCTTGCTCCCAAATCCATATTCAGTGTTGTTCAACCTGATTGAGAACATGAAACAGTTGACTAAATATTACTTAACGGTTATTTAATTAAATCATTTAATTTATTACTTTTTCAAAACCAATTTGTCTAGGATTAACAAATAACATATATTACATAAATACTATGATATCATCACCTTCGCGTTACATGTTTTATAAATTATTAAGTGAATATTATTATATCATGATATTCACATTACATGTCTATGATATATATATATATATGTGTGTGTGAATTGAATATATGACCTTATTTTTCATGAGTTATACAATGAAAATTTTGTTTTTCTTTGTATTGATATGTATAGGGTCGAATGTTGTTAACGGTTGCTCCATTTTTGTAGATGGGTATACAGTACACATCAAGTCGGATATTATCAACGAGGATGTGACACTTCACTGTCAATCAAAAGATGATGATTTGGGATATCATGTACTTAGATCTCCAAACGTCGATTACAAGTGGTCATTTTGTCCGAATATTTTTGGATCGACTCTATTTTTCTGTCATTTTTGGTGGAGAAATTTTGAACAAACGTTCGTCGTGTTTAACCATGGATTGGGTGAAGACTGTTATATGGGACTTCGGAAAGGAAATGAATGTAGCTGGGAGATCACGGATGATGGATTCTACTTTTACAATCAAACAATCTGGCAAAAGGAGTATACTTGGAAACCCAAAACATCGGTCATTTCTTATGCCTAATTTTGTAATTTAAATATTTCTGATTAAATAGTATAATAAATATCTTTTTATTTCAAATCATGGTATTAGTTCTGTATGCTTTATAGTTTATATTATATGTATTGGAAAGAAATTTTTAATGAATAAGAAAACAAAAGCATTTAATGCAAAACCAATTGAAACTAAAAAACCAGAAAAGCTTAGTTCAAACATTTCTCATGAAAAAATAAAAATAAAAGCTAGATATTAGAAAAAAGATATTATAACTAGTATTAAATTACAAGGAAAATATATAAGCAACAAACATAGCAAATTAAATTTTGCAGCACAGGGATGGTCGGATGGAACAAGGTTGCAGATAGAGTTTGAGGGAGTGAAAGATCGTGCTAAATTGCGCATATGGTGAACTCAACCGGTCTAACTTGTGCATGTTAGCTATAATTTTTCCAAACATTTGTATCTTTTTTTCTATAAATTTTTATATTTTTTTTGGATTTGATTAATCTTGTTTGAGAAAAACAGGAAGATAACTATTTTGTATGACTAACAATTTTGTTCGTTCAGCTAAATGAAGCAACATAAAAACATGTCTCGTTCGTTCTTTCATATTTGTTGACATTTAGTAATGTGTTTGTTTATCATCTCAACTTTTAAACTACGACGTGGTCATTGGAAAATTATATCTTGTTCAAAGCTTAGCCATTTGAAACTTCGGGAAAGCAAAAGATCTCGGATGCTTAGACGGAAACAGAAAACAACGAATTTGTAGATAGAAGAGTATACATCTAATTATAAAAAATACCACTTTCAATAGATGCACAACTTTAGGTTTGTAGCCATATAAATGTCCCCACTAAGTCTATAGTAATAGTATATGCTTTAATAATTTCCAAAGTTATTGTGGATATTAAATAGACAATTAATAACATAAAATTATCAAGTATGAGCCTTTTTATAAACTATTGATTGTATCAAATCCGAGTATAGATATCTTGGTGGTAAGGTTCTCGACAATGATTTTGGTGATAAGATTTGGGTAAACAAGTTACAAGAAGTGTGAGACGTAACGTATGTGAACCACACAAAATCCCAGTCTTATGGCTTGGGAAGTCTAGGGCTCCGAAAGGGCCGTTGCCTCCTATGCCTCGTATTTTGGGGAAGACTTGTCGTGACCCGCCTAACACTATCAGTGATATCTTTTTCTTATGCATAATGTAAACTAAATTATATGTTAATTGGTGATAACATAATCATTTGATTGATTAACGTAGGAAAAAATAGCTTACCTTAAAATCACGTTTAAGTAAAATGAAATGAAATAAATTATGATTACCTATTAATTAAGTTATTATAATCAAGTGATCTATAAAATCGGGTTTATTGTGGCGAGTTTATTCTTATATGTCATTGGGTACAAATTTTATTCAGAATGAAATACAGTGCATTTCAACGTAAACTAGCTTAAAACCCATATATTATACGAGATTACATCACCAATACTTAAAACTTTTTATTGAATCATTACATATATATATAAAGTTACTACGTTATAAACACTCAGAAAATAAATGTTTGACATGTTTATAACTATAAATTATGCTTTGAGATTTTAAAATTATTTATTAAAAACTTTTTAAATATAAACTTCTTAAATTT
>WOUH02016259.1:0-15453 GCA_009936405.2 Stevia rebaudiana
GTTGAACGTGTATTCCTTCTTGGGCCAGTATTACGTCCTCGACCCCTTGCAGTTCTACTGCGCCCCCCCTAAATTTGTGAATAATTTAAGAACTTTTTTACAAATTTACCTAAATAAAATTAATAAAAAATCATTTTGTTTTTTTCAATAACCATTTTCAGTTATCACATCGGAGCAATTTTTAAAAGCCACAAGCACACTGAATATGTGCTTAGTGTTAAAGAGTTGAACTGGGTTCTTAACTATCTAAGTAACAACAAAAATATCACAACAAAAATGTTGTGAAATCCCAAACCGTAATCTAGCAATTAGGAGTTTCATCCATATAACCTGAGAGTGTCATGCCGATGCAACTACGTACTCGTTTACTGTGGATATGGAAACGGTTTGCTGCTTGTTGCACGATTACTTACAGTACCTTTCTGCGTGATCTATCATTTGTCTCCTCTCGTCAAGTGTCTGGAACAACCACTATCAACATACCAAAGTTTGATGATATTCCTCCATAGTTGCTTCTGCATATAATGCAAGTGCAAACACATTTAGGTACCTAGGCCATTGTAGATCTAGGTAAACCATTGGCATTAATAAATGATACTTGTTGTCGACACATATCCTCTTTAGTTTTAAAAACATATAAAGACTTAGTATGAGGATTGTGGTGAGCCTCCGCTGCGATCGCAGCATGGGGGAGCCCCAATGCCGACGAAAAATACCTGTGAGTGTTTGAGGCGGGGTTTCGATCTCGGTACTTGCACATCTGAGTGCAACGGTCGTAGGCCGTTGCACCAACTGTTGTTCTAAAAAAAACTTAGTAGGAGGAGATGTGTTGTTTGTGACTTTGTTTTCACCCTTGGTAACCACTTTGGTTTTGACACTGGTTTATACACCGGTACAAATTGTTTAACGTTGTTAACATGATTATTAGGTTTCTGATTCATATTAACGTTAACGTGTCTTGGGTGTAGTCTCGGTCTGGGTCTGAGAACAGGTTTGACGGGCTTGTTCTGTTATGTTCCAGTTTCCATTGGATGGTTAACTAAGGAATTCACATTCTTCATTGTCTTAGGTGGAAACACCTTCATTGACTCAGAATGGTAATTATTCCTTGGACTAATCCTCTGAGTTTGTTGGTAATATGGAACATATTGTCTGTGGACATTTTCTGTAGACACAGTTCCTGGCAATGTGTCCAAGAATCCCAGAATTGTGGCATGTTTGTCTCTTGACATATCCAACTCCTTGTAAAATTGGATGCATTATTTGGTGTTGTGTGTTGATGCACATGTTGATGGTGATGTGTTTGGTTTGTTGGTCTTTTGCTCCCCTGCTCTTTATACTCCATGTAAAATTGGATGCATTCTTTGGTGTTGTGTGTTGATGCACATGTTGATGGTCATGTGTTTAGCTTGTTGGTCTGTTGATGCACATGCTTATCCAAAGATTTAACAGGTTTAACAGTAGCAAGTGTATTTATAGCAATCATCATAGGAGGGACATAAGCACTGCTTTTGCCATCTTTAGAGGAAGTCACAAATTTAGGAAAACTGTAAACAGAAAATTTTGAAAACTTTGTAGCATTTTTTGACTTGACAAAATTAACAGTTCTAGGAACAAAAGGAATTGCTTTTGTTGATAAGACTGCAACAAAATTTTTCTTTTTGTTTAAAGAGTCAATTTTAGCTTTTAAATTAGGAACGCCTTCGTCCTCCTCACTCTCGTCCCAATCCTCAGTTATCACATCATCTGGAAGTACAAGCATTAGAATCATTCACAGTTTTAAATATTTGTTTGATCGGTTCAACTATACCCGATCCAACCACTTGAACCACTTGTGTACCATAGCTCATGGTTTTCTCCTTTTCTTCCTCTTCCTTTGATGATGGAAGAATTGTATAATTATCATTGAAAGGAGGTGACACACTGTTAAACCCAATCCCATTACCTAAATACTGCAAATTAGGGGTAAAAATATTTGAAGAATATACAAAGTGGGGTTTAAGAAGAATTTTACAAATCAAGAGAAATCAAAGCAATTTCCTCTAGGAATCAATCACAAACAATGTAGAATCGGTTTCTTTCTCTCATACCATTTGTTAGCATCATGTTCTTGCTGAATTTGTAACTTATTTGATTCTACACAATCTCAAATGGTGGAATCTATTGAGAATTGAATTAAAAAATAATTGGTCTCAGAAATAATAATTAGACAATTATTCATTTGAAATTTGGCAGCATAACAGCATTTTTACAATGAAAGATCTGAAAGTTATAGTGCCCAAAATGCCTTATATATAGTATTGTTCCCCCTTCGTTTAGGCATGTTATACAAATGTGTCCCCTTCGTATAACATCCCACACGAAGGGCTCCCTTTGTACAAACAATATACGAAGGTGACTAATAACATAATAATTAACTTATTACAATTACAATAAAAAGTTACAAAACCCCTATTACATGCTAGGACCACTAAAAATATACTAATAATTTTTTCGCGGTCAAATTAAAATAGAAGAGTTTTGAGTATGAATTCAAAGGTATTTAAGGGTACAAGTGGGGATAATTATGCATGATAAATATGTATAAATGCTGGCACATTAAGGTACACAAGGACAAATTGGGTTTCAACTATAAGGCCAGGGGATATTAAAAAGTATGATATTTTGGGTTGTTGGAAAGAAAGAGAATTACAATATCCTTTTATATCCACTATTACACCGTCATTTACTAAGCGTACAAGCTTTTATAGTAGCTTCTTAATATGCTTTTCTCTTAGTGGCAAGGTTTAAGTATTCATGTTCAATAAACCAGTAAGGTTTTGATTAAAATCAATTTTAATTTCTTTGAATGAAAACTAGCTTTATTTTTTCAAAATCGGGTTTTAACCGATCTCTGCATCTCTAACAAGACGATATAGCCTTTTAACCAACCAAAGCACCTACATCTTTGTTCAATTCGGTTCCATATTCTTGGTTTAGATGTATATATATATCCTATAAGCAACTACTAGAAATAGAAATAAAATAATACAAACGGCCCTTTTCAAGGTTGTACATCAGGCAGCTAAAGAAGTTTCTAACAGTTCTACATAAACAGTTGCGAAGCTTGAGATTTTTGCCAAGGGTTGCCAAGATCATACATGTATAATTTTCAGGGATTTCGTGGGTTGCCGGCCTATATATATAAAAAAAATTTGGTCGAAATCGCGAAATTTACACTATGCGCGAAAAAATCAGCGGTCGCCGAGGCAACACACAGGCCCTCTACAAGCTGCGCCCCTTACATAAACACAAACTATTAATGCTTAATAATATATGTGTAATATATTTATAAAAGTTTAGGAACTACTATTCATCTACATCTCTATTTAATTATAAAAGTTATAAAAAAAATATATATAGAGATCATGACAAGTCTAACTTAGTGGTTAACGTAAAGTATTACTTAACAAATGTTGAACTTTATAGGTCCTATATATTCAATTCACTAATTTGATGTTAGTGTAAGCTCCTACTTTTTTATTCAAAATCAGTTGGCAAATACCAATGGCGGAAGGCCGGAAGCATTCTTTCCACTTTTTTTTTTTTTTTTTCCTTTTATGTTTTCACGTATATAGTTAGATGTTCAATTGACCACAAATTCAATAACTAATCACGGATTACAATAGGAGATTAATTAAATAATCAATACAAAGTAGGCCACTAGTTGTTTAACTTCCTTAACAATATGCTAGTATGGGGAAACGGTCAAAAGCTCAAGATTTAGATGAAATGAGTTTAGAACCAGAATCAGACAGGAAAAAAAAAAAAAAAAAACATCATAAAAAACAGTTCGTTGAGAATATTGATGCCCTTATTATTTGTACACAGTGGCATAGCCACATATAGCTCAAGGGGGGTGGCTGTACTCCTTGGAAATTTTTTTTTCAGTGGTATATATACGTTAAAATCCTCACCGACCCCCATAAAATTTTGTAATCGCCCCACAATCTGCCCCCAATCCAATATAATTATAAAACAATAAAACCGAAATTTAAAATATGTCAAACTAATAATATAAACCCAGTTAAAATAAGTTTAAATACATTATTAATTTTTATAAACTAACCAAACTTACAACTATTATCGATTAAATAAGTTCATTATTAATTTTTATATATTAAACCAAACTCATCACTAGCCCATTATGTTTTTTAATATGAAATTTTGTGTAGTCGATTATTTTTTAACATGACTCGACCCGATTCGACCCAAATCGGCCCGAAACAGAAGAGAAAAACTATTATTTAGTGATACTCAAACGACCCTGAAAAATTTCCCATCTTGCATGAAAAAATTCTTGGATCCGTCACTGTTTGTACGACGAATATGGCCGAACTAATTGAACTATAAAACTAGATCGGATGGTCTGGCCATATTTCAATACATTTTATTTTATTGTTTCTACTTACAAATATATTTAGTGGTACGCTTACTAATTAAAGTGGTTCTGTAAATTGTCCTAAATCAGTTATATCTGTATAGATGTAATTTCTATTTATTTATAACGACATGTGCATTCAGTTCCATAACATTTTAGTTTTGACAACATTGTTTAGAAGTGATTAGTGATTTGATTAGTGAAACATCAAATTACCATTTCGCCACATTAGTGATAACATTGTTTATTATTCATATGATCAGTTCACATGTTGATCGACTTGAAATTAAACTTCAAATTAACCAAGTGGCCGACATGAAGGAGTGAAATGGGCCATGGAAGGAAGCAGTTGGTAGACCATTTCACGATGAAGGGTCCTAGCTTGCTTGCCATTTCAGCACTTCTGCCATTTTCTTCAAGATTTCTTGTCTGTAATGGGGATTTAAGAACCAAAACACTCTTGCTTATGATCGTTCAAACTTTTAGAAACAACACTAGTGTACAAACTAAGAATGTCAATTGTTAGAGTAATGAATTATACTTAGGATCAGCTAATAATTATATTGCAGTTGTTTTATAATTAGTTCAATAATTTAATTTATTTTTTTATTTGTTAACTAATATTAATATTGGTTTTTAGTAGGACATATATAGCGCTTATGTCCGGGGGTGGTTCTATGTGAGGGGGATACCACTCAACAAACCTCGCGTAGTGTAAAAAAAAATATTTTGTGTTTTATATATCCTGATACCCCATCAAATTTTTTTAGAAAACTAACGCCTTACATCTCACTTTAAATTTTATTAAAATCATAAAATTTTATAAAAAACTCAACAATTTTATAAAAAAACACATGGTATGTTTTAACCTTTGTATAGCTTCTATTATAACAATTGTGTAAGAGCTTGTAACATCCCGAATTTTTTACTTATATAAAATAAACAAAGGGTGGAACTTAAAATTTAATATACAAAGACTAATAAACTAGAGTGTTATTTTATAAAAAGTTATTTAGTTGACTGTGGTGTTTAGAATAAAATAATAATAATAAATAAAGAAAAGAAAGATACAGAAGAAATTGGGGACGATTAAGTGCTATGGAAACTTTCAAAGAAAAAGAAAACGTGAAGAAGAAAGAAGGTAGAAGTCGACGCAGAGAAAGGGGAGCGAAAGTCGGTGGGTTCTAGCTCCATCAAGTCTCCATTCATGATTTGGGTTGTAAAACTATCAAGGTAAACATTATGTCTTAGTCTTAATCTCTATTTTTGAAACGTTGAAAGGAGGGTTTCGAACTAGGGTTACTAGGAACTACAATTTGGCTAGTTACTGAGCTCTACACCATTAGCATGTTGATTACTGTGAGCTTTTCAAGTTATTGTTTATAGGTATGATTAAATGTTGTTCAAGAATTCAAGATTAAGGTTATCGAGGGTGATTTTGGGAAGATGACTCGTTTGGGTAAAATAAAATGTTGTACCTGACAGTTGTTATTTGATTATAGTGAAGATGAAACCACATGGTCAGAAACAAGTTCATATCGGAAACTATTTCAAAAGAAAATTCGGTGAGAATATGAATGTGAAAGGTGTTTTGTACCTGGTGTTGGTTTTACCGGTTGCAACCGCAACCGTTGAAAGATGTTTTTCTGAATTGAAGCTTATTAAGACATATTTACGTAATCGAATGAGTGAGGATTATTTGAATGGTGCTCTAATTTGTGCAGTTGAAAGAGATACATTTCTTAAAGTAACGGAAGAAGATGTAATGACTTGATTTTATGCGATGAAATGTCGAAGATGAGAGATCTATTAAGAGTTTTTGAACTTTATTTATTATATTTTTATTAACTTAAATGTACGAAATAAAATTTTTTTTAATACTCTTTATGCCAATGACTTTCTAGCCTAGCAGACGGTATGTTTCTAACTAAAGGGTAGGTCGTGAGTTTAAAACTAAATCAAAGCAGTTGGTAAGTATTTTACTGCATAAACAAATTTCCACCTGATGGGCGTGTAAATTTACTCAAGTACGTTGGTCACCAACACCCGGGTGTTCATCACCAGAGGTTGGTAGCGAATTGAATTGTGTTCGCAGCATGGGTTTGTTAGGTCCTAAAGACTCATTTAGGTTATGAAGAGGCATATTGCGAAGCCTATTTCTCCTTTCAAAAAAAATAAAGCACATACGAAGAACGAAACTTTTATAGCCGGCCTTTCAAAAAAGAATCATTAATACTCCCTCAAGCATTATACTAGATCTGGCCTTGATGTGATGTTATATACTCCCTGTACAAAATTATTATTCAGAAAGAAAACAACCTCAATTCAAGATCATATAACTAATGTAACTTTTCGATAAAAGAATGTAAATGTTATCAGTTACATTTAAGATACTATTTACTAAAAAAACTAACATTATGAAACATACCAAGCTACAAATTAACTTTCCTTCCATTAAGCACTAACACTATATTTGTTTTACTAATTTGGATAAAACTATTTTCTTTAAAATCACTAACAAATGAATGCCAACATATTAGAAAAACAACTCAATAATACTTTTATAAAAAATACAAATAAAACATTTTTTATGCATCCCATGTGAAGTGGATCTGACTTGGCATTCTCTTTTCAGTTTGGATACTTCAATTTCCCCTCTATATATTACTTCCCAACATACCAACATAATCACTCACTCTTCATCTCCTTCAATTCTCTTCCACTTATAGCAATTTCCCTGCTAGATTCACTTTCGTTAAATATTTCTTCATCATAATCAAATATCATCAAGATCAAAAATCATCAAGAAATATAATAATGTTGTCATCAAAGGTAACATGCAACTCTCACGGACAGGATTCCTCGTATTTCCTAGGATGGGAGGAGTACGAGAAGAATCCATACGATGAGATTAAGAATCCTAAAGGCATCATCCAAATGGGTCTTGCCGAGAATCAACTCTCGTTCGATCTTCTAGAATCATGGCTCGAGAAGAACCCGCAACCAGCAGCTTTCAAGAATCGCGGTGATCAATCCATCTTCAAAGAACTTGCTCTCTTTCAAGATTATCATGGACTTCCTGCGTTTAAAAATGTAAGCATTCGGTCCCTTCATTTATATATGTTTTTTAAGAATAAACCGGGTGCACTCTTGCATATTGAATATATATTGTGGAAGTGACTCACTAACTTAAGACTCATGCAAGCATCACTTTGTTAATTATATGTTAATCAATATATATATATATATGTATATGAATAAAACCAATTCTTTATCTAATTGTATATATAGTACTTGTTAGTTTTAAACCACCTATGATTTAATCTCATATCATGATAAACATGTATCAAAATATGTATTGAAGAACCGTTTACCATTTAGTTTAAACTATTAATACACTTGTTTAACCTTTTTAGTCCATCCTCGTTTGACTTTTACAAAGTTTGAAAAAGTTGTAAAGTTAAAGATTAAAAAAATTATAAGGATGGCTGATCTTTTATAGATGGTATAAGAATAGTAGCACCCTTTTCATATGGGTAAGTGACAAATATATGTTTATACAGGCTCTAGTCGAGTTTATGTCGGAGATAAGAGGAAACACCGTCACTTTCGACCCAAACAACCTCGTACTCACTGCTGGCGCCACCTCCGCAAACGAAACATTAATGTTTTGTCTCGCGAATCCGGGTGATGCCTTCCTGATTCCGACACCATATTACCCCGGGTGAGTTTAAATTTTATATGAATCGGGATAGCAAGGCTACTATATATTGTCACCTTCAATTCACACATCATTAATCTAACTTGTTAAATTATTAATGTTGTGTAGGTTTGATAGAGACCTCAAATGGAGAACCGGAGCCGAAATAGTACCAATTCATTGCTCAAGCATAAACGGTTTTAAAATTACCAAAAATGCCCTTGAAGAAGCATACAAACAAGCACAAAACCAAAACCTCAAAGTCAAGGGTGTTTTAGTCACAAACCCTTCAAATCCATTAGGAACATCACTAAGTATGCATGAACTAGACCTCCTCGTAAACTTTATCTCATCCAAAAACATCCACCTTATTAGCGACGAAATCTATTCGGGTACCGTCTTTAGCTCTCCAAGCTTCATTAGCATCATGGAGGTTCTAAAAAACAAAAACCTCATCAACACTGAAATCTCACAAAGAGTCCACATTGTGTATAGCCTATCCAAAGATCTTGGCCTACCCGGTTTCCGCATTGGAGCCATTTATTCTAATGACGCGCGTGTTGTCTCTGCTGCAACCAAAATGTCAAGCTTTGGTTTGGTTTCGTCCCAGACACAATACCTGTTGTCACAAATCTTGTCTGATCATAAGTTTACAAAAGCATATCTTTCAGAGAACCAAAGACGATTGAAAGAACGACATGAAATGCTCGTTAAAGGTCTCAAAAGATCTGGAATCTCATGTCTTGAGAGCAACTCGGGATTATTTTGCTGGGTGGATATGAGACACCTTTTGAGCTCAAATACATTTGAAGGTGAAATGGAGCTTTGGAAGAAGATTGTTTACGAAGTCGGGTTGAACATCTCACCTGGTTCATCGTGTCATTGTAGTGAACCGGGTTGGTTTCGGGTTTGCTTTGCAAACATGTCCGAGGAGACCTTAGATCTAGCCATGCAACGTGTGAAGTTATTTATAGACGCGATGGTTAAGCAAAAGAAGAGTCGTCACCAGCAGTTAATGAACAGAAATTCGAGGAGAACAAAGTCGCTACCCAAATGGGTTTTTGAACTTTCGTTTGATCAACGGGATGTTTCCGTTGATGAACGTTAGTGCATGGAGTGGCAATTAGCAAACAACATATACTTTATTTTATTTTTCTTCTTTTCTTCAATATATTTTATGTATATTGAGGGTTTTTCCATATTTTTGTACGATTTTTATCCTTGAAGAGACAGTGCACTCAATCCTTATGGATTAGAAGTGGCATAGCTTCTTCAACTTGTTACTGTAAAATCGTTGAGTAATCTTAATATAACTCGAAAATTGAGTTGTTCCAAGAAATTTTGTGTTCTTTACCTGGATTCTATTAAACCCAATCTCATTCATAATTTAAGTAGTAATTCATATTGGATATATATAAATTAAAGGGAAAATTACTAAAACAGACATTGTTGACCCTTTTTTCTCCAAAATAGACTTGAAACCATGGGCTAAAGTCAAAATAATTCATTCAATAAGAATCTGCCAAATACCCTCTCACAGGCTACACGGGCTAAACTAGTTATATTATATTTAGCATAATTTAGATAGTCTAGGGACCTGTATTGTAATTTATTTATTGTTGCATGAATCAGCCATATATATATGGCATAAACCGCGCTGCAAATTATCATCAAGATCATTCAATTTGATCCATTTTTACTATTCTTTGTTTCCTTTTTCTTTACGTACACACAAACATGCTTCCACACTCAGATTACCGCCTACATCTGGTATCAGAGCCAATGACGACGAACAGCGATAAAAAGTTGAACATGAAAATCAGGCGGAATTGAAATCCATACACCAGAGAACAAGGGCGACGAACAGCAATCCGAAAATCCTTCAGAGAAACGAACAAAGATTGAAAATTGGAAACTATAAAATTGAAGCGCCGGCGATCGGAACTATCATCAGAGAAATAAACGAAATACAGAGACCCGGAGGGCGACCACAAATCGAAGAAGACGCGGTGTGAACCGAAACAACGACCGGAAAACAAAAACAATCGAAGACAAATCGAGACAGTGAAATCAATACTCAATCAGAAAGTAGTCAGAAAATCAACGAACAAAATCAGAAATCGGAATATCGAATACCATTTTGTTCTTTACGGAAACTGATTATATTCCAGATTGATTCTTTATCAGAGGCGGATCAAACAAGAACAATCAACAAAATCGGAATCAACAACATACCTGACTGAATTTGACGAAATCGCAACGGGAATTCGACGAACAAAATAAAGGCCCCCGTGAACTTTCTAAGGATCCGCTTAAAGGGATCGAGGTCTACTCTAAGACGGGCGGATGTTCTTGTGTTTGGGTGGGGAGGGAGGAAACACACTTGTGTGGACCTTACGAGAGTGTCCCCTCTTGTTGGGCTCAAGGTCGATGGGTTCGTTACATGTCAAGTTGCGCTTAAGGCGGAATCAAGAAAAGTTGCTGAACACGAGAAAACTTTTTTATAGAATCAACACGTGTTTATCCCTATCGCCTTTGATACATTTGATTTCCATAGCCGCGAAAATGTTTGTTTTGCATCTCAAAAGTGAGTTGGAGTGCAACTTGTTGTCCGGTCACCCGTCACTTTATTGTAAGAGGGAAATTTTATAATGATTATAACGCACGGTTCTATTTTAGAGAATTAATTCGGATGCAATAAGATTAAGAAATAATAAAGGTTCCTATAAATTAGAACATTACATTTTCATTGTTGTAAAATAACTCTAATTTTTTAAAAGGGTCCTACAAATATAATTCAAGTCATTGACGATATATTTTCTTACATGTGATGTTTTATTTATATAATGTACATATTTAAATCAATTATTTCTAGACCCATAATGCCGAACGTTTTGACCCACCACTCTATGTGTCTCTAATTATAGAGATAAAACATAGATATGGCTATTGCTAAACTTTTATTGATACTTATTTATATATATTTTTTACTTAATTATAAGCATACTCTTCTAATAGGTTGGTAAGTTAAGTAGTAAACTCAATTCAATATCACCTTCACAGCCTAAATCCTTGTTCATATCTTCCTTGTTTAAAAAAAACACGAGTATTCCGGACTCGTCGATCGGCCTGCGACAGCTCTCACCCCAGAACGTCGCAGAAGGCAACCGACTCACGGTTCTAAAGCCAAATCAAGGGATGTGGTTCGAACTGCTATCTCTGTTAGTCCCGTATCCAATTCTAACAGCGTGATATCGATTAGTCAGTTAGTTTGCGCGGAATACAAACAAACGTAATACGAATAAGACTTAGAAAAACAAGAACACGAAGAACAAAATACTTGATTCTATTGCACTCGATTTCTAAGGATCGACTGGTACAAATCACGGTTTTCGTGAATAATAATAATGAACAACCACTAAACGTAATCAACTAACTTCGGTTTATATATACCACCGAATACATGCAAAGCTCATAAACTAAACAAATAGACAAAAGCTACGAGCCCACCACCGAGACTAAGACCAACGTGAGGATGTACCGAGAAGACCAAAACAATCGTGAGGATGTACTAAGGAACCGAGAGAATGCATAACCATCATAAGTGACCCAACAATCTCCCCATATGGTTGTGCTTCCTTTTCCTTAACTTTCTCAATGTTACGTTGGAACACCATTGCTTCACACTGCCTCTTAATCTCCGCCTCTCTCTCTCTGAATCATTAGGATCAAAAACTTTTACTTCAGTATCAACGGATACTTCACCACCAGCCCAAGCTCTGTTTTTGACTGCAGCCAGAAGAGTTCGTGTAAAATAGTGACTGTCAGATTTGAGAGGCTGATCACTTAAAAACTTCATATCTTGTTCACCCAGACACATAAGATCAGAAGGATCAATGAAAGTAAATTCACGATCATCACATTTTATGATCACCCCATGTGTCTGGTTGTCAAAAACCCAGCATTTAAAATGCTTTAACGAACCGTCAGGCAGATCTGGAAGTAGTGGTACTGTTTTCAGATGTTTTGTTGGCGGCCAGTATACCTCATACTCTCCTCCTGGAACCTTTCTCTCTTGTCCCAAGGAGTTCACATACCTTTTCACTCGGAACTCTGATCTTTTGCACTGAAAGTTTTTGAACGAGTCTCTAACATGACGATGCAAAGCTTCATAGAAATTTGAAGCTTTTTGTACGTTACCAGGATTAAAGAATGGAGCGTTGGATAGAATTCCCAGATCAACAGTAGTAAAAGACTTGAAGTCTTCAGCGTTTTCATAATATTCGATCCTCCGACTTTTTCGTTTAACCCACCATAAATCTTTAACCTGGTCAAAACCCCAGCTGACAACGTCTTCTCGGTCACTAACTTTGTCAAACTTATCTTCTCCTAGTTCAACAACAAACCTTGTCAATTTGGCTCGTGAATCTATTTTTGCTCTTCGAAGTACTCGATTGCTAATTAGCATCATCTCTTTTGATCTATCAAGTCCAATTGGAGCAAAAGGACCTTGAGAGAAGTACTTTCGTAGACCTTCTTCGTGATCAATCAACGCGGCCTTTTCTTTTTCGTCTTCGGTCAATTTGTCTGCTGTGACTGTTTCAATCGTTGGTTCTGGTGGTGGTTGAGTAGAACTTGATGATGTAATAGGTTGAGAACCAATGCTCGAAAACTCAACCTTTTGTTTTAAGTCAAATACCAACGCAGTCAACTTTCCAATATCATCTGTCAGACCGCGAATAAGTTTTTCCTTTTCAGCATCGTTGGATTTCAATTCAGCTATCTCCTTCTTTGACTCGTCTCTATCGGCTTCAATAGTAAAGACTTCTTGTTCTAAATCAAAAACGCGTCTTTGTAACCGGGCAACATCGATTATCTCATCATCAGGTAACACATTCTTACCCTTCTCTTGAGCAGACAGACCACCGCCAGTTTCTGTCATAAATGTCTTGAGTTCTTCCAGAAATGCGGTTCCCGAAGTCGGTGATGTGTCAACGTCGTCAAGATCATAAAAAATCAAAATCAGGCAGTGGCTCAACCTCGGTGGGTTCTATAGATGAGAACTTGAATGAGATGCAAGTCTCGGATCAAGTCTTCTGCGTTTGCTGGGTCTGTAAGTTGTTGTGGCTGTAGCAGCAGAAATCGGAACCTCAGTGGAAGTAGGATTTTCCAACTGAGTTCTAGCAATGTCTAAAATCTGTTTCAAACGCTCAGATGTCAAACCAGCTACTAGCTGTGACACGTTTGTTTCCTGAGTAACAATCTGTTGAGTTACAACTGGCACTACCTTCTCATCGTCATTACCTTCTTCGATTTGAACAACTTCCACATTTTCTGGATCGTGCTCTTCATCTACAATGGTGTTGTGAACCACTTCAGGTTCCACGTTTGGTTCAGTCTCAGAAAAAATACCAAACTTTTGCAATGGATGTAACTTTTGAAACTCAACCTTTCCAGGACGATCTTTCTCAACAAGTTTAATCATTGTCTTGGGAACAATAACCCGGTTCTCAAGAATGTCTACAGTCTTTGGGAGATTAGGATATGCATCATCAAGTATCATTTGTAGAAAACGAGGATACATAGCAAACACTTCCTTGCGTTTTCCTTGCAGATTTCCGATCATCTCTTCAAAAATCATTCTGGAGTAGTTGTAGTCCCATTCTTGAACCAATGCCACAAAGGCAGACATTTGAATCTCATTCAGCAGATCCATACCACCTTTGTTGCCATATACACTCAACAAGAAAATGTGAGCAAGAACTCTCCAATACTGGTGCAGTAGTTTCTTTACTGTTGGTGGAAACTTGTCCTCGGGTCCTTCGTAACTCATTCTCTGAATCACCGGCCACACCGTCTCTTTGGGATATATATGTGGATGACTTGGTAAATCAGCCAATCCCGGACCTTTTCTGAATCTGTCGTGGACCATTTTCACCATTAGGGTTGAGTGATGCAGACTCCCAGAATTCTCTAATCAAGTCTTTATGAATTACTGTCTCGAAAGATAAAATGTGCATCAGACGACAACCTTGCAATCCAGTGTATAGTGATTTGTACAAACTGAAATCCTCCCTGGATCAGTCAGGCTTGATAATGAGTAGGAACAAACAACAAATCCTTTTCTTCTTCTTTCACCTTAACCGTTTCTTTACCCGCCTTTTTAACCATTTTGAATCTGCACATAAACGAGCTAAATTAGAATTTTGTAAGAGATTCTAACTTTTATAAATTTTTATGATTAAAATTTGTTAAGATTTCACAAATCATCGAAAACTGTGGTGTCGAGGAGTTCATTTTAAATAATAATAGTTCACAAATCCTCTCGGGAGGTTCATCAAGAAGAGGAGGTCGTGAGGTTCATCGAGAGGAATAAATGGTTCATAGAGTCTATCGGGAGGATCATCGAATGGGTAGGGGGTTCATCGAAAGGCTCGAGAGGTTCATCGAGAGGTTAGGATTGCCGAGAAGTTCATCGGGGGTTCAGGTGGTTTTCTAGAGGTTCACCGTGTTGATTAAGGTTCACACATCCTCTCGAAAGGTTTATCGAGAGGATATCGTGAGATTCATCGAGGTTTATCGGAAAGGTTGATCGAGTGGGTTGTCGAGAGGTTCGCCGAGAGGATATCGGATATATCATCGAGTGAATACCATCTTCTCGATCGTCCCCATCCTCTCGATGAAGATCCCATCGAGAGGGTTTTCTTCCCCGATTATCAAAAGCGCATAGATCCAGGGCTCCGATTCCTGTTCCAAGTCAAACACTTACAGATCCGATTCCGATTGTCACTAAAATCCAGATTCGATTCGTGTTTCAAGCATTTTAACTACATTTCTTTAGATCTTTAGTTCAAATCATTCGAGCACACCTACAATCAAAATCAAAACAGTAAAGGTTGAACACGGTGAATCACCTGTGTTCTTGTGTTAATTTTGAATCAAACAAGAGCAAAACGATGACGATGATGATGACGATGATGATGATTTCGGTCACACTGTTGCTTCCTCTCGATCCAACTGATCGAGAGGTTTGTCCCTTTTTCCTTTTATTATCTTGAGATCAATCGTGGGCTCGATTATTTGGCCCAAACCGATCCATTTTGAAGGAACTTTATTAAAAACCAAACACATAAACTTTCATTATCTCAGCCCAAAATTTTTATTTGAACACACACATACGTTTAATTTAACAAAAGTCACACTATTGAACAAAACATATAAACAAAATTTAATCGGATAATTGTTGGGATCATATCTCGTTCTCAGATTGGCCAAAGAACACTTTTCAGCATGCACCTACTAAAATAGATCTAGACGATTGCTAATATTTAAC
>WOUH02016302.1:0-15447 GCA_009936405.2 Stevia rebaudiana
GTAATCCCGTTATGAGAACACCTAAAAGCCCATTTTAACATGTTTTGTACTTTGAGGCTTGTACATTACGGTTGATTGGGTGTACGTAGGTTGTAATTGTAGCGTGGATCGCTGCTTTCTTGAATAAGTTGTTTCGTTCTAATGATTTTGAGTTTGTTTATACTTTATAATGTTCCATCGTTCTTTATTACAATATATTCATTTGTACATTTTATCGTGTTTTTTGTTCTATATTTTTTTTACTTTGATTTTGATATCTTTCTTGATTAGGTTTTGTTCATATGTTCCCATCCTTTTCCACTGTTTACTTTCTTTTTAACATATTTACGTTTTAATAGTGTTTCTACAATTTGAACTCACATTTGAGAACATGCAGTCCACTTACAAAAACACTTAAAAACTCGTTTTAACATGTTTTGTGCTTTGAGGCTTGTACTTAACAGTTGATTGGGTGTACGTAGGTTGTTATTGTAGCGTGGATTGCTTTCTTAATGGGGTTTGTTTTGTTGATACTCTATTTTCCTAATGATTTTGACATTTTTTTTTATTTTGTTCTTAATGTTTCATCTTTCTTTGTTATCATATTTTATCTGTACAGTGCAGTAGTTTACAAAGTTTTTGTTCTTGAATTCCCCGAATTCCTTTGATTTTGAATTTTTACTTAATGAAGTTCACTCATTTGTTAGGTCTTGCTTTCTAATTTTTTTTTATTTCTGTAATGTTCAGTTAAAAATTTAGGAACTTAATTTTTTCTAAATATTTATTTTCTTTAATATTAACATTTTTTCATGGTTTTAGCTTAATTACATTGGTTTGTTTACACTTTGATATAAGTAAGGTAAACATTTTTGTTTATTTTTTCTAACCTATACTAATTAGATCATCACTTTAAAGTTTGTAACTCTATTTTAGAAAATCATTGTACTTTTGTCATTACCAAGAACTGGAAAACTGAAGATTTTGAACAAAATACGTGACCTAGAAAATAAGACCCAAAATTTTACAAAAATGGGCAACTGGAACCCACGATCTCTAACGTATTTAATGTACAATAAAGTATTATTCATATCAAGTTTGTTTGAATTATTGACATAAAGGTAGAATCATAAAATTTTGCTTTGACCCATCTCTTTTGTTTTTTTACTTGTCAAATTTCATGGATGTTATCTGAAACGCATAGCTGTGGAGGCTTTGTTTATTTTGAATGAGATGCATGCAAGAAGGTATGTTTTTTTTTTTCACTTTTTTAGTTGAGATTTCTCTCAGATTTCTTAAAAAAAAACAGCATATCTTTTGTACAGGAAGTGTGGTTGGATAAAGTTACAAGAGCAGTTCCTGTACAAAATCTCTTGTAAGCTAAGTTTTAGGTGTATTTGGTAAGCTAATTTAATTTGGTTATCATATGGCATGATTTGAGTTATATGGTCTTGAATATATTCTATGCATAAAGCCGAAATGCCTAAATTCATTGAGATTTTCTTTTGTATGATAATATCATATAGTTCCCAATAGTGATTTACTTAATTTGCATTGAATGATGAATGACCTCATAAGATTCAAGAAATTGGTGTTGCCGTGTTGGTTATTCCTGATGTATTGATTGTCAGCATCTTGATGTGGTGATTTGGTGAGAATCAAGCTGCTATTTTATAATCTGTATAAACGACAATAAATGAATTATAGTTTTGTTTTTGTTGCTTTACATGCTTTCATCCTCCTTGTGTTCATTGTTTCTGACGTTGTACTCTTATTATTATTTTATTTTATTTCAACTTTTAGTTTGTTTTTAATGTTTCATCTTTCTTATCAGACTTTCATTTGCATAGTTCAGTACTCAGTAGCTCACTAAGTTTTTGTTCTCGAATTCTTTTAATTCCCTTGATTTTGACTTTTTATTCAAAGGTGTTTACCTTTTAGGACCCAGTTGTTTAGCTCTTGCTTTCAAGAATTCTATTTCGTGTAATATTTGTGTAGAATTGTGGGAACCTAACTCTATTAGTTAAACAAACTTAGGTGGTAAGTCTTAATAGAATGATAGATGTGAACTAGTGTTATTAAATGTTAAGATTTTTTTTATGGCTTTAGCTAGTTATACTGGTTGGTTTAGGTGGTGAGAGTAGAAAAGACAAATATATCCTTCATTGTCTCATACTCTCATATATGAAATAAAGGCAAACTTATTCAATTGTATATTGATATAAATGTAGAATCACAAAAAAGTTTGCTATAGTACTAAAAAACATGTTTCATTGCTTTAAACTTATAATTCGATTTTGCATTTTATGGTTGGATGTTATATAATGTTTAGATACATGATCATGCCATGCATTTATATTACTAAGGTTTTTTTTTCCAGTAATTATCTTGTTTTGCCTTTTTTTATAGAGGTGGTGAAATGGGCGGGTCAATCGATTGAGTAAGGGTCAAAAGGGGTTTCACTACCTGCCATTACTCTTTTTATCCATTTATTAGTTTTGATGTTGAATTTTTATTTTTATGATTCATCGTAAATAAATTTCAGTTTTTATTAAACAAGTCTGTGTGTGCAGTATGACAAGCATTCTTATTTGGTTTGAAGCAAAACAAGCAACATGCTGAGTTCTTCTACATGACTCATTCAGGTAGTAACATTTGAAATCTACATGCAGATTTTTGTTTACTTAAATTTCAGAAATCCATACGCAGCCTAAAATAAATTATGTTTGCAACATTTGATATCTATATGTAGGTTTTTGGTTGCATGGTGAGTTAAATTAGTTTGCTTATATTTGTAGGGATTAATCTTGATCAAGTTAGTTTATTTCCTACTAAATATCAATTCAAACAATTATTATATACACATATTTTATCTAAATAATCAAACTAAATATGTGTATATAATAATTGTTTGAGTTGATGTTTAGTAGGATTAACATAAGTTGAAGGTTTGTTGGGATTATGTTGAGTTAATGATAGGGTTAGAGACCTCTATAAATATAGGTCTAGGGGTTTGAATTTTTTTTAAAGAGTGAAATATTATAATACAAGAAAGAGTCTAGTTCATATTAGTTTTTCGTGTTCTTGAGTCAGATTGCCAACAATCTTTTGGCATGATTTAAGTTTAGGTATATGGTGTTAAGCTAGTAAAAGTTTTTTTTTTTTTAATTTACGGTGATTAAATCTTTCATTCACCCCATTGCTTATCGATCTCCACCAAATCAATCTCAACAACCGGAATAGAAGGTTGGATCTTCAATTTAAGCTATTTATTTATTTTTAATTCTTATTTGTTTAAATCATGCAAGGTATGCGACGATAATCTTTTAAGATATATTACATTGTATATGATATTTAGGCGCTGACATATCACGTTACTACCCAATGATTAAACTTGAAGTAACAAATTAAAATGAGCAAAGAAAGTTATGTGCCACTTGTATGAGTATCTGAGATACTGATCTTTCTGTTTTCTTACTTGAGTTTAATTAGTAATCAGATTTTTTGAAAGTTGGCTTTTTGTTAGTTTTTGTATGTATATATCAATATTCCCTTCTCTCTTTCTTCCAGAGTAATAAATGAATTATACGGACATTTTTTATTAAAAATACATTGGTTACAATGTACTCATTATTTACACTAGCATAATCTTGATAAGTGTTGTTTTGCTGCCTATTTGAAGTCACTTGAGTAGAAACAATGAAGTCTAGATCAATTCGGACTTGAAAAATTCAACAGCTAGTAAGTTTTGACCCACTTGTTATTTTATGCACATTTATTTTCAATTTTATCTAAATTATCTTGATGAATTTCTTTTTCATTTCTCTTCAGTTCAAGTTCAGTTATTCTATATTCTGTTGATTATTTTCTAATTAAGGTACCAAATGTAGGCTTGATGAAATCTTTTTCCATTAATTATACAAGAAAATGTTTATTCTAATTATGAAATTTTTCTTTGGTAAGCTAGTTTAGTTTGGTTATAACTGGCATCATTTGAGTTTAAATATTTTCTATCTTCTATGCATAAAGCCCAAATGATTAACTTACTTGAGTTTTTCTTTTGTATGATAATATCATATAGTTCGCAGTAGTTAGTTACTTAATTTACATTGGATGATGAATGACCTCAAGTGATTCAAGAAATTGATGTTGGTGAGAATCAAGCTGCAATTTTATAATCTGTATGAATGACAATAAATAAATTGTAGTTATGCAAACAGAGTGTTTGTTGCTTTATTGAAATATTTTTTACCTTTTAGAACCCAATTATTTAGATATTGCTTTCAAGAATTTTATATACTGTTAAACCAATTTAGGTGGTAAGTCTAATAAAATGATAGACAATATGAACTGGTGTTATTAAATGTTATGATTGGATTTTGCATTTTCTGATTTGGTGTTACATAACATTTGATCTTCAACTCTTTAATATTAGTATTACTATTAATTTTTTATTTATTGTTTTTTCAACTAATCTATTGATACTTGTAATTGTAGAGACTATAAATCACAGGTTATGTTGAGAGTTAGACTCGTTAATAGACAAGAATTAGTTTATATCCAGACATCATGCACATTAGAATTGTTGCTACTTCTGCAAATAACATGTTCATAATTTTTAGGTAATATTGCTTACTTTCCCTTCATGACATTGTTTTTATTGGTTGACTCATGTCAGCATCTTCAAATGTTTATGTCCAATATTTGAAGGAAGTTGACCCAACTTAAGCTGAAGTATGGTTTGACTACTCATCTTTTTCTGCATATATCTTTTTAAATTCACTTGAAAAATTATCTAACTTGTCTTTATTTATTCTGTTCAAGAAAACAGTCTTGATCAACCAGTGGGAATGGTAAGACCCTTTTGTGATTTTCATTAATCCTATATTTTGATGATTATTTTTTAATTAAAGTTTTAGTTCTAGATAGGGTTAGGCTATTATTGTTTGCCGTATATTAGGGTAATACTTTATAATCTGTGTATTACACAGGTTGGGTCGTGTAAAAAACATATTTGAAAGTTTATACAAAAATTAGTATATGAATAAAATTTAGATCTTAAATGAATTAAAATAATTTTTGAAATATTAAACAAAAACTGCCTACAATGTATAAAGTAATGTACAATTTCCTTGTACACAACATTAGAAGTTTTATTCGTCTTTATCAAATACAAAACACAAACTGCCAACGTCAATCTATTTCACGAGTTGAGTTAAATAAAAAACATGTTTTCTCGCATAGATAATATTATGTAACAGCTTAAGCCAAGATAGAGTTAAATTTTTAATATTAAATAAAGATGCCTAAAATAAAAAATAAAACTTCGGATATTTTGTATAAGGAAGTTTTACATATTTGTACAATACTTTATACACTGTATGTAGTTTGTGTTTAATATTTCAAAAATTCTTTTATTTGTTTTAAGACCTATTATTATTTCAATTAATAATTTTTGTATGAACTTTCAAATATGATTTTTTACACGAACCAACCCGTGTAACAAACATGTTTTAAACTAGTAGCCTAAGTATGACAAGTAATAACAGCCTAATCACTTTAACCATGCCCACAACTAAAACCTTAATTTAAAAAGAATCATCAAAACATAGGATTAATGAAAGTCGCAAGTTTTTTTTGTTTTTTTTTGTTAAAGCTTATTTGGCTCGGAGTTAAACCTAAGATTGGATTAGTTACATCAACTTTGATCTGATTCAATTCATTTGGCCAATATAATTATCATTACACTTCATATCTACGGAATTTTATTTTACTAATGAATTCCTTTTCTTCTCTTTTTCAAGTTTAGGAGAACACTCTCAATCAATTAATGAAAATGGTAAGACCCTCTTGTGATTTTCAATAACCTATTTGTGATTATTAAAATCTAATTAAGGTACCAAAGAACTTATAACTCAATGGTATAAGAAAGTGAGTAATTAAGCTTGAGATTGGATGTTAGTAAATCATCAATGCAGAGCTGCATAACAGTCCAAACCAGCTCCCCACTAGTCCAACTATTCATCAGCCCACTAAGGATCCCCCAACCCAATTGGTGATTTGGGCAGGCCCATTTTTCAACTGGATTCAGAGTTTTATTTAGAAAATCTAGAATTAGTGTATGCGATTTCTTTCAATTGCTAGTTCATTTTTGACAGGTTTGGATGGTGATCTTTGGAACCCTAAATTAGTTTGGTGGTGAGACTATATGCAAGTCGATTTGGGAAGTTGTCCTACGTGTACCACTTGTGTGGTGAAATCTGTAATCAAGTCGTTACGTGGTCTTGATTCAAATAGCAAGACACTGTTTGTTTGTTACTCTGACTAGATTACTAGAATTATAACACTATAGGTCTCAGGTTCACATCTTGATCACAACAAGAGGTTTTTTCAAGGGAATAGTCCAAGTAAGTTAGTTTCCTTCTGAATTAGTAAGGTATGGGTGGTGTGGTTGATGTATGAGCTTCTCGTCAAATCTAGTTAGAAGTTCTAGGCTTGGTGTAATTGATCATTTACCACCTACTAAAACTAAAGCGATTTCTATAATTCTACATATAAATTTTTTAAGGGTAATTCAGTTTCGCTTCTTAAAAATTGGTAGTTTCATCCTCAATCAACAGACACTCTTGCTATGGAGCATAACATAACCATCAAAATGTTTTGGACGCCTTGATTCCGTTCAAGTTTTTCGGTTGGTCGTTTTTCAGCACTTATTATGTGTTTGAGGGTCAATTGTTGTGTCAAAATTTTGAAGGTTCGAGCCTGGGTTGATAAATGATTTTGGGACTTTTGGGCTGCCTTGTTTGAGGCCCATTTGGCTCAACTGAATTTCCCAACAGGTCCTCATTAGTTTGGACAACAAAGTCCACCCACACGGGTCCACTAGTAATATCCACTTGCTTTCTCACCAGACTCCATAATTTCTTTATTCTCTCGAAATTTTACATCTCAAGTTCTCAACTCACATATAATCGTTTCGAATCGGGTCAAATAAACAGTAGGCTTTGGTTCCGGCACAAATCCAAGATAAACTTCTTTGCTACAGTTGTCCGGTTTTTTCAAATAAAAGGAATGGTGCACCGTAAATACGCGATTACAAACACGAGATTTTTTGTGAGGTGACTCTCCCAATGATTGCTTTTTTCTGGTTTATTATTACTCAAACTCTTGAATGTTCACTTAAACTCATGACCTACACGTACGGGATGATTGGTAGCTTGTTAGTTACCTCTGAATCGTTCAGATGCAGGAGATGATTGGTTGTACCTCTTAATGATTCCTTAAGCCTCTGAATGGTTACATTTCAGAAACATGTTGAGTCATTTAGATCTTACCTATTAAGCAGTCTTATACATAATGGTTCAGTATAGTTTTACCAAACACCTTATACTAATAATTTCATGTAAACATACGTCGTTTGTTACTAAATTAGTCTTAACTCAAAGTCGTCAAAGACTATCAAAAACCTATATGTAAATGCACAATCGGTATAGTTAACTAGTTTCTAATTGCTATACCGACCAAAGACAACCGAACCGAACTCAAGTGACACAAAACATGCACTCTTTTCTTAAGATGGTTCGATGGTCCAACCTACACGTCGAGCAATCCTCATGCCATATGGCCCACATCAACAAATGTCGGAGCATGAGCCAGACGCATGGGTAACGATCATTCCGGAACAATTTCAAAATATAGTTTGCTAAGTGGGACAACAATATTATTTTATTGGTTGGATGAGGATTAAGGATGCAAGAAGTTGACCTAATCTATCCAAAATCAGTTGACGCCGTTGTCAACTACCTTCTTTTTATTATTTTTATGTTTTATACAAGAAAGAAGCAAAAATGAATTTTTCCTCATGTGCTTGCTTTTCTTTTTTCTTTTTAATTTTATGTATAATGGAACTTAGTAGGTAAACTCCTTTTTTATTGCTGGTGTTTGATAATCTGATATTATTTCAATCTTTTTAATATGTATATATCAGCAATCTGTGAAAATTTTTATAAAACCAATGATTTATAAAATAATTTAAAATTACTCTTATTAATGAAATAAAATTTACTGTGTTTATGTTCATATTTTTTAAAATAAACAGAACCCAATCGGACGGTCTAGTATTCATCTGATCTTCTCTATTGTGGTTTTTGAGAAGG
This sequence comes from Stevia rebaudiana, assembly GCA_009936405.2. Taxonomy (NCBI): domain Eukaryota; kingdom Viridiplantae; phylum Streptophyta; class Magnoliopsida; order Asterales; family Asteraceae; genus Stevia; species Stevia rebaudiana. The sequence continues at coordinate 8,133 of WOUH02016302.1, forward strand.
AAATCCACTCGAATCTGAATTGTACAACTATAAAATCGTGGACATGTGAAATAGTGATAACCTATTAACCTTAGATTCTGTGCCGAACAAACATAAAACTTGATTTATAACAAATCGGGTTCTTTATTATTTTTTATAATAATAATAAATAAAACCCGTTTTTTTATAAATAATCGTGTTACAAAGCTCAATTTTGTTATTTAGCAACCGGATTTTGTTACATCAAAATTGTGGTATAGTGAAATTTTAAAATCGGTTAATATCTGGTTTTAGCTATAAACCGGGCCCTATTTATTGATTAATTTTTAAATATCTTTAAAAAAGGTTAGTTTGTTTAAAAATGTTTCAAAATTAATCATAAACTATCTTTTATTAGCTTGTTTTTTTTCTTAACGATTTCTTAATCATTGTTCATTTGCAAGAAATCAGTTGGTTATTTTTTTAGAAAATAACGAGTTAGTTGTAAAAAACAGGTATTATAATTTCACTAGTTTCCACGTAATATAGCACACGTAGTTTTAGAGTTAATACGTATAATTATTATTATAGTTAATATTAACCAATGTGTGGTAGCATATATATTATATATCTATTTAATTGGAATCAACATAGTGCTAGTGGGGTGGAATAAATGAATAATTTGTTCCCATCATCCCATGTTGGATTGTTACGTACTTTGCACCTTGTCCAAGTGTAAACTCATTTCAATTAATGATCATTTAAAAGAAAACTTGAGTGGTGCATGATCCATTGGCCCTAGATCAACTTAGTGCTTGTAGGGTAGGATAATTGGCTTCCATGTTGGAATGATGTATACTTCTATCCTTTTGGTTATAATATCGAATAAAAGAACTAATACGTTAAAGCCTAAAGGTTCTAAAAGTTGTTGAACGCTAGTCGAAATTAATTGAGATTAATTGAAACTAGATGGATTAAAATTTTATATGTAGTTTTAAAAAATATATATGAATATATATATAGGAGGATGTTACATTAAGAACCAATATTTGTTAAGAATTAAAAGAATCATTTATAGCCATTTATTTTATTATTTTAAAATTTAAAGTGGTGGAAGTTACTTTTATGCCCTTTAAAATGTGTGGTTCACAATGACTCTTCTTAGTTCTTACAATTTTTTTGTTCTTAATGGAATGCAACCCTATATATATATACACAAAGTTGATCAAATGTAGTTAAATAGAGAGATATGACGGTTGAACAATACAACTAACCATTTTTGTAATGGGACAAACAATGAGGAATGTTAGAGAGTTACATGACTATTTATATTTCTTTTCAGTACAATTATTTTATTCGAGGTATCTTTATATAAATCAATACCATTACATTACAATAATATTTTTCTAAATACATAGAAACTATATGTATTAGATATGCAGAAGTTAAAAACATAATAATGCTAATGGTATTTTAAAGATGAATCGGGACTGGTCAAACATGTTAAAAAAAATCAAACTATGTTAATTTATATTATTCGTTGTATATGTTTTCAGCTTTAGTTTATAACTAACATTTAAAATTGGGGGCGGGTTAAGGCAATTGTAAAATTTTATGAGAGACCGATCAGGATTTCATCCCATATATGACTAAAAAGGATTTATAGAATTGTGACTGCCTCTTATCTCTGAACATACGTGCGCCACTAAAAAAAAGTCATGCTGACTGAATTAATTGGCAGCATTTTGATTAATATAAAAATTAGAATCTGTTTTGATCATATTCCTAACTTAGTTCCTAGCTTTATAAAGTTATAAGTTTATGTAAGTATTGTATACACGAGTGTGCTAGTATGAAACTATTCATACGTATTAAACAAATTGTTTCTGTTAAATCAAGGGCATTTTGGATATTGTTCAAAATTTTGACAAGAATACAACAACGTTTAAAATACTAACTCTAACTTGGATACCTTTTACTCTTATCTTTAAATGTATTTTTTTCAATATAAGATTTGACCTATCTATCATTTGAAAAAATACAGACATCTTTCTTAAACATAACTTAACATTTACTACAATAACTATTTCAATTATGTTCTAATAAATTATTGATATAAAGCTGCATTTATTAAAAACTATAACACGATTATACGAGGAAACTAGAGGGGCATCCGTGTAATTCATTATTCATATAATCGGTGACGTGTTATATAAAGAAAGAATAAATAAAAGCAAAAAAGACTAAACTTGGAGCTTCAGCAGGTAAAACCCTATAGAATCACCGGCTATTGTCGGTCACCTCCCACACTTTCCCAACTATATATACACTACGCCCTTATTCTCCCATCATAAATTTGCAACCGCTACCTGTGCTGGTGCTTCAACCATGAAGAGTATAACGCTACGTCACTCCACTGGCGACGATTCCACCGCCGGAAACACCAAACGCATCGCCGCCGGAGTTCTGGAGTCAATCACCGCTCTATGGTTACTCTGCGCCAAACAAGCAATCATAGCTTCTCGAAAAATAAAGGATAACTCGAAAATATCGCGGGACTCTCCGGTGATTCAACGGCCGAAGAAGCTGATCGCCACCATAAGCAACAAGGCGATCATGATGCGTCACCGGAATCGGAGAACCGGAGTTGCCGGAAAGACGAGAGACGACGGCGGTGGCGACGACGGATTGTGGAAGAGGGAGATTCTGATGGGGGATAAATGTCAGCCGTTGGATTTCTCCGGTGTGATTTATTACGATAGAGATGGAAAGCGGACAGATGAGTTTCCCACGCGTTCTCCACGTGCAAGCCCCCTTCCTGGTTACGTGGCGAAGTTTGGTTGGGTCCCACCACATGAACGGTAAATTTGGTGAAATAATAGATATTACCATGAAATTCGCCTTCCAAAAACAATAGAGATTACCATTTTGGTAATATCGTTTTACATGTTATGTGAAAAGTTTTTTTTTTCTTGTTACAGTAATTTTGTAATTTTACAATTTTTTGTTAGTTTTTATTTTAGTGATTATGAGTGATTAAACTTGGTAGAATTATATCATTTGGAATTTAATTTCCTTTTGGTAATAAATATATGTTCGTTACGTTAGCAAATTAAATTCTTTTTTATTGTTTTGTTTTGTAAATTCGTGTTAGAAATTGTGGTTAAAAATAGAGTTGCTTGAGATATTAGAGCTATGGTAAATATAAATATATTTTAAGTAAAAGTAGTTGGTCATAAATTGAAGTCAAACAAGACTGTGAGAAGTTTACGGGGTCCACAAGAATGCTTCTTGTATGACTCATGACTTGTTCAATTTTTCTTAATACATAAGAATATATAAGTTAAAAAAAATGTTGACAAATGAATTCAGTATATTAAAGAAAAATTACCAAAATATATATTGAACAACCAAATTTATAAAAATATACACTGACCAAAAAATTATATAGACTTGGCCACCTATGCCAACCATTGCGTCACAAAACCACCGGTTTAGTGTGTACCGTCGATAAGTCGGCTTTTGCTTAGTGTGGGTAAGTTAGCCCGCTAGTAATTATTCTTGTAATTTTCCCTGACTAAAAAGCTTAATTAATGAAACAGGAGATAAAAACTTTAGCAATTGTGGCCATTTGTATACTACAATGGAAAATTCATATTTAAGCCACAAATTTGTGTGTCAAAGTTCGTTTTTATTTTATGTACAAGGAGTTGTTTAAAATATATTTGAAGAAAGAATGTTCACTTTTGTACTTTTAGATTCCATTTTTGTAAGAATTATATACACCATATGCCTATAAGTTCATAATATTTTAACTCTTGTGCAAATCAATAGTAACATAGATTTTAACAACTAAATTACGCATTCTTGTATGGTTATTTGATAGACTTTAAAAAAATGTCCAATATCCTTAAAGTTTTTAAGAAACTTTTGTAACCCAAGCAAGCTTCTCTGTAGATTTTGTTCTCACGCCATGATCAAAACATCAATATGAAAACAGGATTTGGGGTTAAACGTTTTATGGAAGAGAGAATATTTCTTATAAACAAACAATGTTAGATTTGACATAGGTAATTACAATCACCCCCTTAGTGAAATAGTGATCCATCATCACCGATGGGGTTTTGTGTATCATTCTTAACTAAGTGGGAATGACTTTTATGAAGTGACAATCAAATTCTGTAAATAGGGATCTAACAACCTTACAACATTCTCTTAATTTCCATTGAATGATACAAACGTGTTTATTCTAATATTAGATATAAACGGAGGTTATCTTTGTGTGTGCTCAACTAAACGAGCCAAAGAAGGAGAGGTGAAAATTTGGGGCATAAACAATTATTAAAACTTGTTTCCATCATCTTCTAGTCATTATAAGCTAGAAGTAATCACTTGGTAAACTTCTTCACCCAACTATTCACTTTAGAAATTAATCATAAGGCATTGTTAAAACATCATATATATATATATATATTGAGCAGATTTATTATTATTTAGATTAAAATTTAGTGTTACAAATATCATATGTTAGTTTCTAACGCCAGTAAATTTACATATATACATATGAGATGGAAGTGTTCTATATATGTAGCAATGATATTAAAAATAAAATTAAAAAGTTTCGGATTGACCATGATAGGTTTTCAAGGTTTACACTCTAATACAAGATTTGCAAAGTATATATATACATACACTTTAACGATAACTACTACAAATTATACCAATGAAATTTATGTATTTTTTTTTATCTTATGCACTTAATATTTTTTGTTGATTAAAGTTGTGTCAACCATGTTTTTGGAATGCTACAAGTTGTGACAACAATGTTTTTGAGAAGACATCTTGCCTTCCCAAGTGTACATCAACTGGATCTCTTTAAATCTAATCAGTATTGATAATTCTATTATAAAACAACTAATAGAATTTGCATGTTAATAATCTGGCGATAGTTACTAAACCGAAACACGTCACACGGTTTGGCCGAGTTTAATTATATATGGTTACATATATTTACAATTTTGTTGTGACAGTGTAAGGTTTAATTTTTAACTGGTAAAGTCACTGAATCCGTCGTTAAACAATTGTTTTTTTTATTTTAATGTCTTTTTTTGGAATATGAACTATGAAGTCAAAGAAAAGTATTATACTCATGACAATCCTTATATTATAAAATGAGTTCAATCGGAGTTCGTTTGAGTCGGTTTATGATTTTTTTAAAATCCCTTTTAGCCCTCTTAGAATAAGCTCCTTATTTAGTTGATCCTAACCCTATAATTGTATTTAACTAGTTTAGTTTTTCACATAAAAAATGTTGAGCAACTTCTACTATTTGTAAATTGGACAGTAATATTGATCGGTGAAAAATCCGATTGCAAATATACATACCGATATTATGGTAAAATGAGTCACAAAGTTGTTTTGGTAATTGGTCGTAGATTGGGTATTGTAGTAGAATTTACAGAAAATTGAAGAGATACATAAGTCCTTAGACTGATTTGAGAGTCGTCAATGACTTTCAGATCAAACGATTTTTGTGGCTCCCTCCAAATTATTGATCGGATAAAACTCAAATACTAATTTGTTTAACAAGTGTGATTTTGAATAGAATTCGTATGAACCAATGGAATTGTTGTCGATGAATGAATCCTGATGATATTCAAATTCGCAGGGAAAACTGCCCTAGGGCAGTTACAACTTACAAGTTCAATTTGTCACAAACGGTCCCTGAACTTTACAACATTACCAAGTTGCGGAATTTAGAAAACTAAATACGGTTTTTAACGATTTTCTAATACAATTTTTAACGACCCCAGCTAGGGGCTCTGCGGGGCTCTACCCCTTGGATCCTGCTACCGGAGGTTGCCGCCCCCAGACTCCCCATTAGACACTATAGAGTATAGACTCAAACAAGCTTGCACCATGCACCCAACTTATTAATAAATATTGCGTCTTATTCGACAAACTAAGTTAATTCCAATTACACAAAATATCCAACATGTATTTTGATTAAGAACAAAAAGATCAATCAGAATGAAAATTTGATAATATGACCTGAACTTATTTAAGAGGTTTAGTTACCGGCCATCTTTCTCACATGCGCCCATGTAAGCTTTACTTATCATGTTACATTAGTTTTTCATCCGTCGTTACCACAAACTCAATTTAATATTAAATGTAATCTTTTGTGACACACTTTTATTTGAATAACTTATGAATGCTACATCTGCCTAGAATGAAAATCCAAGGGCACGCCACCTCAATACCGCATGCCTTGCTATATGCAATGAAGGGTGAGTGAAGGATGGGTGAGGGTCGCGGGTAGACTACCACAAAATTTACGAGACACAAATTAGTTCTACTCATAATCATAAAGACATAAAGATACTTTTTTTTTAACTTAAAATAATTCACAAACTCATTTCGGTCATCAAGTAATTGCACATTGGATCGGCATCGTTAGTTTTCTTTTACTAGCGTACGCTGCAAATTATCATCTCCTGGGTTAAATTGATACAATCGATCTTTACTTTATCATATAAACAAATTTATCAAACTTTTAGTCCTAAACTACCTTCGAACACATATTATCATGTATTTAAACATTAATAAACCTTTCAAACAAAAAAAAAAGATCATAATACAAAAAATGTCAAGTAAACATTTGCTTAGCCTTAATTTTCTTATTTTTATATTTATTTAAACGCCGTTCAAAATAATTTATTTATTCAAATATTTATATTCAATTTGATTATATACGTTCATACGTCATTAGTTTTACCGTGATCGTAGCAACTTGTTTATAATTGGCTATTATTTAATCAATTATATGACCTCCATTTTTTTATCAACGAATAAAAAGGTAACAGTCAACTTATTTTTCGAGGCCACTAAAGGGCTGTCAAGATTACGACCAAGTAGCCAAGGTCTGAACGAAGCATCGAGTCAATTTTCAATTATTCCAAAAGTCACTAACGTACGAGATGGCTTCAAATCTATTTTGAAATCAAATATTTTCTATTAACTAGTTGTTTCTATTTATTATAAATAGTAGAGTGACTTATACAGAATTTTTTTGGCACATAAACCGACTCAAACAAATTATAATGAGCTCGTTCAACATTGTTGAAACTATCTCATTATTGAATTTTACGATCTTAGCTTTAAGATTTAGTTTTTGTTTAACTTTTAGGTTATAAAAATTTTTATTCAAGCTCAGTCGTTGTGTGTTCCGAACCAACCATGGTTCGAACCAAGACCTAAACCAAGACCCGACACATTACTTGTGACACCCCGCTCCCCGGCCCTCGGCCTCCGGCCGGTCCAGGGGGCGGTCTGCCAACTAATCGGGTCAGTCAAG